>JAHKKF010528035.1:29786-56962 GCA_019740295.1 Labeo calbasu | reverse complement strand
GTCCAGGGAGGTTAGCTACAGTGCCATGGGCTGTAAACCTCTTGATGATATTGCGCACAGTGGACACAGGAACATTAAGATCTCTGGAGATGGACTTGGAACCCTAAAGATTGTCAATGTTTTCCACAATTTTTTCTCCCAAATCCACAGACAACTCTTTATTATCTTCTTTCTTTTCTCCTTACTTAGTGTGACACACAACACAAAGGTTGAGTCAACTTTTCTCCATTTTAACTGGTTGCAAGTGTGATAACTATATTGTCCACACCTGTTACTTGCCACACGTGTGTCTAAATACAAATTACAGGAGCATCACATGCTTGAAACGCAATTGTTTCCTACAATTTTGACAAGGTGCCCATAATTTTGTCCAGTCCATTTTTGAGTTCTGTGTGAAATTTTATCAAGTTTGACTTCTGTTTTTTTGTGTTGCTGCAGTGCAAACAAAAGCAATAAGCATGTGAATACCAAAAATATTCTGATTTGCTACTCAAAAACATTTATTATTATTATTAGAAGTAGTAGTAGTAGTAGTAGTAGTACTAAGTTAAAAAAATATATATATATATAATTATTATTATTCAAATAGAAAGCAGTTATTTTAAATAGTAAAAATCCATATTTTGGATCAAATAAATGCAGGCCTGGTGAGCAGAAGAGAATTCTTAAAAAAAAAAAACAATGTTACTGTTCAAAAACTTCTGAATGGTAGTGTATATATAGAAATGTGCACTGCTTTCAGCTTGATAAAGTTTTATGCATTGTCATGCAATATAGTAAACCGCAATGCAGTGGTTTTTGTACTTCTATTTGATGTTTTCCAATTCTTCCTGGATTCCTGTTAACTCCTGCATATTTGATTATCATTAAACATAAGATGTAATTAGATCCACACCACTCTCTACTTTGACTGTCCCATTATATATCTGGCAGACTCAGATAAATCCATAATTAGATCTTGAAAAGTGCACAGAGTAGCATTTTGTCATTTTTGTGTGCAATATGCATCACACTGTTCATTGATGTCCGTCTGAGGATTGGAATAAGTGAACCAAGCAACCGAAGAAAGAGAGTCATGTTTATGAGTCAGGTTTAAAAGAAAATGATGACAGAATTCTAATTTTTTGATTTGTTATGACATTAGGATAATCTGTTACGCAAGTTAAACTAAATTATGATATGGAACCCTACCATTAATATACTCAACAAATTGCAACAAACTCTACCCAAACATGCATTTGCTGAAGTAACCATACTAATTTAGTTTGCTTATACAAGTCTTTGAGCTTTCATGACTTGTTTTTTTAACGAGACTCGTACCAGAGCGCTCTGCATCGCAGGTTCAATGATGTATCAGCTGAGTTAAAAACAAATTTACTGTGTCAGAAAATCCATACATATGAAGCCGGTTACATGCTACAAACATCACAATGTATTATTTTACAAATTACACACTGTGGTAGAAGTGTTTTAAAGGGTAAATGTATCATTGTTCAAGGAACCATGCAAAATAAGTGGCTATTAATCAATAATCTGCCTCTGTACTCATAACTTTACTGCCACTAGCATTTATTTAAACTGGAACCTACAGTGAATTGTATGTATTGGTACATTACTAATGATTGGGGGTAGGTAGGTAAAGTCATGTTTTTCCAGTGAGCCTGTGTTGGAAGAATAAAAACCATTCATACCAATTACACCACCCTAGCCTCTTTCTGGGGATCTCAGACACATGCACATACTTTTTACCCACAGCTGAAGGAGATCATCTGAACTATGCCTCTGTCAGTCAGTACCATCCCTAACTATTTACCTCATATACCCAACACTGTAGTGATAAAGCTGCCCTGATCATCTGTCTTTACAAGTATACTCACATTATGTGCCTTCCACAAGGTTTGAGTATCCTTGTCCTGGTGCTCTGGTGACTCCTTGTTAGTCTCTGACCCCTGCAAGCAGTGGCACTGCATGTCCTCTACTGGAGAAGACTGTAAAAAAAAAAATAATAAAAAAGCTCATGTATTGCCACATAAAACAGTATTGTTAAGAGCATATAAATTAAACACTGGTCTCATCACATCTGCTTGTTTTTTCCAGCAACTTTCACAATAGATTACAACACACATTGCAATAAAAAAAATCAAAATAAATACATTTTGTCGTTTAAGAAAATGAATCCTATTTTAGCACAATTAAGCTGTTTTTGTATTGTGACAACATGACAATTATAACTATAATAACAATATTTATGCAAAAATTACGTTCTTTAAATATTATTAACATATTATTGATATATTACTTGCAGAGTATACAATATATGGTAGAACCTAATGAGAATCATCACTGACAATAAAAGGAACTACAAAAATAAAAATAAATAGAATAAAAATGTGTTTAATAAAAATGACACAATGCACTAAATGTATATATTCAGGAAATATTTACATGCACATATATTCATACTTATATATGATTTCTGTTATATATAAATATAAATAAAGGGTTCATTGCAAAAACAGATTTTTTAAAAACAGATTTTAACAATTTTCAAAAATCATGTTTTTTCATTGTGCATTTCAATTATTTCTATTAAACTGCAGTTGGGTTATTTTGACAAAGTAAAAGAAAAACAGCTAACTAACACAATGAAACACAATAAAAACATGATAACAGTAAAAAAAAAAAAAAAACAAGACTTTTGAAATTTAAAAAAAAATGTTGCAAATAAACTCTTCAAATATATATTACATATCTTTCTGAAATGTGTGTGTACTTATATATACATATAAATATACACAGTACACACATATATTATTTAAGCACAAACTTTAATTTTGGATGTGATTAATCGTGATTAATCGATTTGACAGCGCTAACAATTCCTTAAATTAAATATGACCTTTCCCTAGAATTATCTTCAATTTTTCATATAATTATGAAAGTTAGTATGAAAGACAAACTCTTACACAGAAAACAGTAACTAAAGAAATATTAACCAAAACTGAGAACTAAAAATGATGAGGGAAAGATCTGAGTTTGGAGTTCATGTACAAAATCTCATTTGGCAACAATTTTTCTGTCAGTTTGTCTGCCAGTGTAATCTCTGATAAGAAACCGTGTAAATAAATACAGTTTCTGCATGAAAGACTTTGATTTTGTAATTAAAAATCAGTTCAACACTACCTGTTTTTCAAGATAGATTAACTTGCATTTAGCAGTAGCATGAATTTAATCTAATATAACATGTTAATAATATGGCAATATTCCAACTTTTTCTCAGAACTGGACTTTTCTGAGAGATTTCTACAGTGACTTTTAGGCTGGTGTCTGTGATTTTTGGTTGATGTTTAAAGTTTCTCTTCAGTAAATATTTAGACTATAATACATACCAGCTGCTGGGAAAGTTCAGCGATCATCTTGTCTTTGCTTCTAAGTTCATTTCTCAGTTCTTGAACCTCTTTCAGAAGCAAAGCCACCTGGAAAATAATAAAATACAAGATAAACCTGCATCTTTTTTGCCTGATCAGGGATTGATTTGTATCAGGGCTTAGATCGGAATATGTAAATGTTACAGGCTTAATCATATTATAGCATCCTTATTTAGCAAAAATATGACAATACACACATTTGTTTTTACTTTTAGGTGAGCCGGCTCTGCTATTGGTGCATTAAACAAACATCACATTTGCATACACATTAAAATGTCAGATAACATACATACAACTGTGCGCATGATCAAGACATATAAGATCTGTTGGCTCACAGGGGGCCATTTGCACCAGCTGGATGTACACCCGGTTGTAAAACAAATCTGGATGTAAAATATGCTTTAAGTCATGTGTAGATGTGATGTGTTGCTAGGCGTAGTGCTGCGTCTGAGAATAATCATATGCCTAGACAAATGTAGGTGTACATTATTTTTTCGAACATGATTCGTTTTTAGGATTCATGTCTGTGAATTAATTAGTACTGCAGACGTGAACTGCGATGTTTATTATCTTTTCAGGCAGGATAACCAATATAGCAATCGTCAAGAGCAGAAACCGTACCATGCATCATCATGCTCGGAGGGACAGTATAAAAGCTTGAAAATGATATTTCATGTAAGTCTGCCATCCAATAATTGCAGTAATTGTTACTTTTAATACAAAACAAAGTCTCAATTTTAAATTCTGTCAATTTTATCATGAAATACAAACAATAAATGTGGTTTTGATGCTCTTTAATGTGGTGTTCACTGCAGCGGTCTCAGTTCAACCAGTAAGCGAACCGATCATCTCTTCCTCTTTACTACTAGTTATAGCCCCCCAAAACAAGAAATCATTTTTTCAACCTCAGATAGATGTCAGTAAAACAACTTAAAGGAGAAGTCAACTTCCAGAACAACAATTTACAGATAATGTACTCACCCCCTTGTCATCCAAGATGTTCATGTCTTTCTTTCTTCAGTCTTAAAGAAATTGTGTTTTTTGAGGAAAACATTTCAGGATTTTTCTTCATATAATGGACTGATATGGTGCCCCGAGTTTGAACTTCCAAAATGCAGTTAAATACGGCTTCAAACGATCCCAAATGCGGTTGTAAACGATCCCAACCGAGGAAGAAGGGTTTTATCTAGCGAAACGATCGGTTATTTTCATAAAAATTATACAATTTATGTACTTTTTAATGTCAAACACTCGTTTTGTCTTACTCTCCCTGAACTCTGTGTATTCTAGCTCATGACAGTTAGGGTATGTCGAAAAACTCCGACCATATTTTCTCCCTCAACTTCAAAATCGTCCTATATTGCTGTTTTACCTTATTTGTTGGGGGTGTTTGATCTTCTTCGCTCACTTTGAGCTTTGATGTTCATTTTGCAAAGACTGGGTCGGTACTTCTGCAGCGATGTAGGATGATTTTGAAATGATTTTTGAAGTTTTTCGACATGCCCTAACTGTCTTGAGCTAGAATACACAGAGTTCAGGGAGAGTAAGACAAGCGTTTGAGATTAAAAAGTATTTAAACTGTATTTTTTTAAATTAAAATAACCGATCGTTTCACTAGATAAGACCCTTCTTCCTCGGTTGGGATCATTTACAAATGCATTTGGGATCGTTTGAAGCCGCAGTTAAACTGCATTTTGTAAGTTCAAACTCAGGGCACCATATCAGTCCATTATATGAAGAAAAATCCTGAAATGTTTCCCTCAAAAAACACAATTTCTTTACGACTGAAGAAAGAAAGACATGAACATCTTGGATGACAAAGGGGTGAGTACACTATCTGTAAATTGTTGTTCTGGAAGTGGACTTCTCCTTTAAAGGACAAGTTCACTTCATTTAACGTCAAATGCTTGTCTTGTCTAGCCATCTCATTTTCTTCATCATTTCCAACTTTAAAATTGTTCTACATCGCTGTTTTACCTTTTTTTTGTAAAGGGCATTTGATCTTTGCACATTCACTTTGTAAACACTGAGTTGGTACTTCTGCAGCGATGTAGGACGATTTTGACGTTGGAGGAATAAATGAAATAGGAGTTTTTCGACCTACCCTAACTGTCTTGAACCGGAAAATACAGTTCACGCAGAGACCAGCATTTGAGGTTAAAAAAGTATATAAATTGTCTTTATTTTTAAGAAAACAACCAATCGTTTCACTAGATAAACCTTTTCTTCCTCGGCTGGGATCATTTAGAGCCCTCTGAAGCTGCATTTCACTGCATTTCAGAAGTTCAAACTCGGAGGCACCATAGAAGTCCACTATATGGAGAGAAATCCTAAAAAAAACATCATTTCTTTACGACTGAAGAAAGAAAGACATGAACATCTTGGATGAAGGGTGTGAGCAAATTATCTGTACATTTTTGTTTTGGAAGTGAACTTCTCCTTTAAAGAATCATGTAATGTCACATTTACCTCAGGAGAGACATTCAACCTCCATAAACTTAATAGTCAGCCAGAAAAAATATATTTCACTATATTACATATTCATTATATTTTTATGTAATCTGACATCTTCGTTTTTTAATGCATGTTTGAATAAATCTGCAATTAAAGTTTTTTATTGTATACACCAAATATTTATATATTTTAACAAAATGGAGTAGAAACATATTAAAACATTGACATGAAAACTGCCCTATGTGCAATTTAAATGTTTGTACAAAAAAGTTTTAAGTGTTGATTATTAAATACATGTGATTAATACATTTAATTGTTATTAAATAGGATTTATTTACCATTTCAGCTAAATGAAAACTTTTATTTGAATTTTAGTGTTACAGTAGCTAAAATATTCATTTTGGTACATAACTAATAGGGCATTCACATTATAAGAATGTGCAGGGAGACAGATACAATGCTGACTTGTTAAGAAATGTTAACTCAATGAAATCATAGCATGTTAGTAGTACATTTATGTGTGTAGCCATACATTAATCTCAACTATCTCTGCACTGTTGGTGCACTGTCGGCATGGCTGTGCATCGTCTACACTGGGTGTAGTTTTATTTGCTGCAACAGGTGTAAATATTTATAAGAAGGCTGGACAAAGCTAAGCCCAGTGTAGGGCTTACAACTCTTTTACATCTAGATGGTGCAACTGGCCCATGGCAAACAGAGCCATGTCCTAATCCTCATAAACATGGCTTAACTTTTTATCTATAGATAAAAAAGATGATTTGCTCAAACTAGAGGGACCTGGACAATGAATTATTATACTTAAAAAAAGAAATATGAAATATGGTGACTTTAAACACATACGCATCCTTTTGTAAATCCTTTTGTAAAACGTCAAAGATTTAGGGGCGATCAAGAACTTTAAAAAGGACAATAACACAAGGTCTTACCTTATGATCAAGTAAAGACTGGTCAGTGGATGGTGGAGTATGAGCCTCTAAAGTATCTTCAACCGAACCATCGGTCTCTAACTAAAACAAACAACATACAAAATCAATCTTGTAGTTCCGCAATTGAGTCACTTGTCATATTCTTAAAGTTGCTTATATGGAGGTGGTACACTAGTGTTTCTTCCTTCCACTGACTGACATTCATTTGTATGTGAATGCTGATGACCAGAAATACAAGCTAATACAAAGTTTTGCATTCAGCTGCGTACAGAAGTTCAAGTTAAGCTAACTCTGACCTGCATCTCTGCACCCCTGAATTAGACACTACAACATGGAATAGCAAACCCGCCAGAAGTTAACAATAGCATGAATATAGCTCCACACAATGCATTTACTCCGATAGCAGTTATATTGCTGGAGATTACAAAGAGTCATTGCAACTGCTGGCTGCTATTAATCATTCTACACTCCCTTTGGTAAACTCTTTACCTCTTGACCTCCCTATTCTGTCTAACTTTGAAGTTTTGCCAATGGTCACTGTCGCCTCAACTCACCAACTCCACCAATCAGTGTAAATATCCTTTAGATAGCATGCTGGGCCATGCAGATCCATGCCCTAGCAATTAGCGCACATGCTCTGGTATTCTGTTTTCTATATCATTTGTCTGCTCCATTATCCCAAGATCTTCACACCAATTATTTTCTTTCTTCTTGCAACTATCCTCTCATGTCAAGTCAACATGAAATCCTAAGGTCAAAAAAAATATACATATTTTTTGTTTACCAATAAAGACACAAATGGTTCATTATTACTTTGTTTCATTGTAATGCATCTCTGGAAAGAAACTTTTGAAAAGTTCATGAAATTGACACTGCTGTATTCTTATCTAACAATCAAACAAAAACTAGATACTTGGGAAAAAAAACTGAGATTTAACATTATTTAAATACTTTCAGAAAGTTGGTAGGAGACCAATGGTATTCACAGAAATATTTTGGAAGAAACTCTTTATTTCACCCTCTCTCTCTTTAACAAACTCACTTGAAGAACTCACAAAAGTAGATTTGCGTATGTATAGTCCCCATGATGTGAGGGAATGGAAAAAGAGGAGCATCCTTCCTTCCTTATGTGTGATCTCTCCATACTCCCATAACATCTTAGTCATCCTTTTATCCCTTCAAAAGCCCTTAAAGCCTTTAGTGTGACTGAAGGAGTTGTAACACCCCTCTAAAGAGCTCTAAAACATGTCCCACCTATCAGAAATGATCTACAATCAGCTCTAAACAGAGACCGTTTGAGCTCACATGGCTCAGAACAGGCTCAGAGTTAAAGCTGTAGCTTTGTGGGCAGCGCTCCAACATACAGTATAGCACTGATTTGTCTCGGATGACACAAGTTCAAGAGCCAGCTTGAGATCCTTTTACTTCTCTTCTCTCCCATTGATTTTTGTCTCTATCCACTGTCACTTTTAAAAAAAGAGAGAACAGGCTCTGAGAAAAATAGTCATTAAAGTCGTAAAAAGAGCAAGAGAATGGAAAAGAACTCAGGGGTCTCAAGACACAAAAGTAGACACATGATCTTAAAACTGCAGAGTTCATGGCACGATACATGTACACTGTACATGTTGACCACTTTCATGTGTGGTACACTTGGAATAGGACAAATACAGTCGTGCAAGATTTTAATAAAGAGAATGTTACATGAATCATGTTGTGGTCACATTTTTAAGTCGACTAGTTAAACAGGTTGTCTGGCTTTTTCTTGTAGCATTCTCTTGTTACTATTTGCACTAATTTAAATAGTTAGCTAGGTTACCTAGCACCTCCTCATTCTGATTTTTAGAGATAACAAGAGAGACTATGACTGGTACTGTTCGGTTACTACAAATCAACCAGTGAATTCAAGCCTTGTTCATACTGTTTCTACTGGAGCATACAGAAGAGGATGTATTTTCATTGTTAATTGACATTGGTTCCTGTCGTCATGCTTTTAATCGCTCAAAAAAATAGAGCAGTAGCAAACCAAGACATTTTCTATAATAACAGGGCACCATTATCTTGTCTAGCATCAACGCATTTACCACCCATTAAAAAAAAGATCTTGCTGCAGATCATATAAAGATCTGTTGCTGTAGACTCTGATATTGATATTTTGTCAGCAAAGGGAAGTAATTGTGGTGGGGGATTGATTTTTTTGTTGGTTTTGATTTGTTTTATTCTTATTGTTTGTTTAGCTTGTCTCAAAAATGTTTCTTTTTTTATACTGCATGGAAATTGCATTTCTGAACACAACATGCATTACAGCATTCATCCAGGCCATCAAGTCAAATATTATTTGTGCATTCCTGAAAAATGATGAGGACCTGAGCTCAGTAGAAAAAAAGACATAGCTCATTGGGGCTTTGTAAATCATAATGGTCACATTACACTGAGCGAGCATGATTTGACTGTGTAATTAAAACCTGTTGATGGCTCTGGCAAAGTCAATCACAGCTGCTAAATAAATAGATTTAATTACAATTTAATTGCCAAATTTTAAATTCTTATCTTAAATTTTCCTTTAAATCAAGCAAATATTAGCTGAACTGGCGAGATTTATAATGAAAACATATAATGACAATGTTTGTACTTCTGTACTTTTGTGCTGTTATACTTCAGCAGACAAAATGTTATTTGTATTACAGTGTTGTCTTAGACAAATTAGTTTGCCTAATTTAATGTGAGGTGTAAAGATCATGACTCTTCTAATGAAGGTTTTAATCAGACCCTTGTGCCCCTTGCTTCTCAAACTGTCATGAACAGGAGAAATCTTGAAAGCACTACTTTTTTGATTTTTAAGAATGTCAATCAGAGATCTCACTTATCGACTAATGTCTTCCATTTTAAATTCTAAAAAAAGATAAATAGATAAATAAAAATATACTAATAAAAAATGGCAAAAATAAAGTGAAGCACATGCGAAGTATTACTACTAAAGTATTACAAGCTATACTATACTTTTACTAAAATAAAACCACTGTTATCTTTCTTAAGGGACTTGTGTTTGTGTATACTTTCTTTTTTTGTGTTTATATAACTGTACTGTATTAATGGTTTGATGTATATAACTGTTTAAGAAAAAATCCGAAATCCTGATCTGAAACAAATGTTTCGCAAACCCGCACCAAAGTCCCGTTTTGAATCAAATGATTTCCGTGCTCCGAAATTTCAATCTCAATCAAATGATTCGCGCTCCACGCTCCGAAGATTCAACATAAATCAAATGATTTGGAATTCTTGCTCCGAAGTTTCGATCTAAAGCAAAAGATTTGCAAACCCACTGCAAAGCTGCAATCTTAATCAAATGATTTGCAATCCATGCTCCGAAGTTTCAATCTAAAGCACAAGATTTGTAAACCCTGCTCTAAGTCAAATGATTCGCGATCCACGCTCTGACGTCTCGATCTGAATTTGACTTAGATCGGGACTTCAAATCACGTATCGTGACTCACTGATTTGAATCATTCAATTCGCTAAATGATTCACAAACCCGTTCTGATCTAAATTAAATGATTTGCGATACACGCTCCGAAGTCCCGAGCTGAATCAAATGAATCGTGATACGTTATGTTTCAATCTAAACCAAATAATTAGTGAAATGCACAGTTCCAATCTAAATCAAATGATTTGCGATACTGATTTGAAGTCCTGGTCTGAAACAAAATATTAGAAATACGCGATCCGAAATAGTGGAACGCTTCGAAATAGTGAATCATTTTGTGAAGCAATTGTTTAACTGATTCTGAGTTTCGAAAAGCTCAGTTTTTTTACAAGCGATGTCGAAATTCGAAAATGATGAATGACTCTTTTAATTTGATCTGGTTTTTGCAATGTAAAGAATTGCTTGAAATGAATGATCGAAGTCATGAGTTTAAATCAACTGGAGCGGTTCCAGCATAAATGACAATTGATTTGGTTCATCAGTTTCTCTTTTCGCATTTTCAGCCATGTTTCCACTACACTGTCAGTACTACTACTTGCTTCGCTCGACTGCTTTGCGCGAATAGATATGTACTTATTGACAAAATTGAACACTTATTTCATAGATACATTGTTTTTCAATAATTCATGCACTTTTCAAGTACCTCTTCAGGAATATTGCTATTTTCAAGGGTCGTCCAAGCCTTAAATGTCAAAAAGTCAAATTCAAGTACCTCAAGCACTTTAACCACCTTGTACGAACCCTGTATAAGCTTTTTTTTTAATATTATTGAATAAAGATGCAACATGTTCAACGACTTTTGGTACTCTCATGAACGTGTGGCGGAGACTGACACAGAACAGAAAATTTTTTCGAATGAAGTCATTACAGTTGAACCACTGATGTCAAATTGACTATTTTAACAATGTCCTTACTACCTTTCTGAGCCTTGAATGTGGTTGTTGCATTGCTGGCTATGCAGGGTCAGAAAGCTCTCGGATTTCATCAAAAATATATCAATCTGTGTTTTGTAGATGAAGGAAGGTCTTACGGGTTTGAAACGACATGAGGGTGAGTAATTAATGAAAGAATTCTCGATTCTGGGTGAACTATCCCTTTAAAATGACTTTTGATAATATAACATTTAATCAGGAAACTTTATTAATGTTAATTACAATTTTTGAGTGTAATAAAAATGTAAATAAAACAAGGGGTTGCTAGGGTAATAATGCAGCTGTAATAGTATTTGGGCACCACTCAGAAAAGATGTTAAAGGCTAAATATGCAGAGCATTTGTTTGTGTCTGACCTGAAGCAGTGTCTTCAGTTGAAGCAGCTGTTCTTTGACAGAAGAGCAGTCTTGAACCATGAGTTTCAGAGTCAGCTCATCCAATGTCAAATGGTCTGACCTTGACCTCTCCAGCCCCTGTTCCTTGCGCCCGTTAAACGACTGCAGAATGCCACTTCTGTAGGTCAAACAGAAACAAAATAATCACAGAACATATATGAGGTTACCCAGAGGCCTCAACCTGCAGAATAAAGCTTTAGACAGGTCAACAATGCTGAGTTATACAATGACAGCCATGTAATTCAGAATCCCCCCTGAGTCTGGATATATAGGGCAAGCAGGAACTCTGACAAGAATGTGGCTTTTAAGTGCTCATGTGCAGTGACTTTTCAGTGTCTATGATTATTCATGTTCAGATTTGAAACAATATGTGAATCCAGCAAAGAGACAAATTTGCCTTTTAAATCATGTAAAACAGGCACAGATGCACTTGTGGAGACTAAAGGCTGAAAAGTGGAACTGTAAATGACAAAATGTCAGAACAAAGACAGTAGAAAACTGCCTTCAGATTGTGGGTATTCATTATAAAAAAACTTGCTTATCTTTTTTAGGTAAACTTTAGCCTCAAATGGCTTAACGCCAGCCTGTTCACAGTCTGTTTACAGCTGTCTGCCACATATTGGACTTAAAAATGCCCTTAGTGACAATTCTGCAAAATGACATTATACTGATTCTTGCTGAGGATTATGCTAATTATGTGATGCAAACATCAAAATGTACTATTTTAAAAGTGTTTTGAGGTCATAACATAGAAGCTACATGACAATAAGACAACATTGCTAAAAGGTATACAAGTTGTTAGTGTTTTACTACCACTGGTGTTCATTTCAACTGAATGAGTGAATTGTATATATACTATAGGTATGTTTTCAGAGTTTTACAATGTAGATAAGTGACTGACAAAATTTACACCAAATAATTTGACATCAAAATGCATGAATAAAAAGATTACCTGTTTTCACAGCGAAACTGATCACGCCTGCCCCAGTGTTGCTGTCGTCTCCTCCTTTGAGCTGGCCAGCCATCTTTTTCAGAGAATTCATAAGGTGACATCCCATCAGTGTCTACAATAGATAAGTATATCAAGAACTAGTTTTGTGAGTGACTTCAAGAAAGTTTGTGCTTTTTACAGTATAGTTTGCTTACTGGTCCAAGTCAAACTTTCCTCTCTATGATATTTTATTCCTCTAGATACAGCTTGTGTCCCTCCTGTAATAAAAGTCTATGGGTTTTATTTGCCTGTTTTATAATTCACCAAGTACAGTAAGTCTAAGACATCATAAATAGTGATGAACAGCAGGATAAACAAGACATACTGTAAAGAAATGCTATACTGTATTGCAAACTATCAACAGTACAGACATTGTTGATATAAATAGAATTCATTCACTTTAAAAAAGCCATAAAGGGACAGTTCAGCCAAAAAAATCATTTCATCATTTACTCACTCTCAAGTTGTTTCAAACCTGTATTTCTTCTTCTGCTAATATTTTTTTTAAATACATGTAACCAAACAGTTGATGGCCTTCCATAGTATTTTTTTCCCCATACAATGGAAGTCAATGGGGACCATTATCCGTCTGGTCACCCATATTCTTTGAAATATCTTCTTTTAAAAAGAAATGCACACAGGTTTGAAACAACTTGAGAGTGAGTAAACAATGACAGAATTTTTTTTCTGGCTGAACTATCACTTTCAGGAGAAATAAGAGCAGATCCACAAGTGAACACAAGTGAATTTACACTCCTACACTGACATCTACTGCCAACTCTGTATTCAGTGTTTAGATATTGCTCTAGTAAAAGCTCACAGCTCAGTGTGATATCTAAAACTCCTCTCAAAACACAGGAGAATGGCATCAAATTGTCTCTCTATTCTCTATTCATACCCCTTCATTTTTTCATGTTTTTTATGTTAAACTGCTTTGATATTAAAGCGCCTTATGTTAAACTAATTTTTTAAAAAAGCACGGTAACACTTTATAATAACGTTCAGTTGTAAGTCATTTATAAGCAATTAGTTAATGATGAAATAATCATTTACAAAACATTTATAAAAGATTACTAAGTGATATGCTAACAATTTGTGTATGTGTATGTAATAATTAACTAATCACTTACAAAAAATGACTATGCATTCATAAACAATTAATAAGTGATATGTTAGTATTTTTATCTATGCTTTGTAGATTAAGTTAAATCATTTACAAGTGATTAGATAATGATGAACTAATAATTTACAAATCATCACTATACCTTCACAAATGGTTAAGTAACATGCTATGAGAGAAAGGGTTTACACGTTTATTCACTTGACAGCAAATGATTTATTATTATTTTAAAAAAGAAAATAGTTTTAGAATAATTGCATTTTTGTGCTTTTCAACATATCACTTATTAATCATTTATAAACACATAGTCATGTTTTGTAAATGATTAGTTCATCATTAACTAATTTCTTGTAAATAATCTTGTAATTGGTAGTAACTGACTTGTAAATGAATTAACAAAACATACACAAATTGTTAGCATATCACTTATTAATCATTTGTGAATGTTTTGTAAGTGATTATTTCATCATTAACTAATCATTTATAAATGACTTACAACTGAACGTTATTATAAAGTGTTACCAAGCACCTTTTCAGCCTCAAGTCTTTTGGGTTATGATGCGACAAGTTTTACACATCTGCATTGGGCAAGCATCTGCCATTCTTCTCATCTCTTCGCCTCTCAAGCTCTGTCAGCTTGAATGGGGACAGATGCACATTTTCAGGTTTCTCCAGAAATGTTTGGTTGGGTTCAAGTTCAGGTTGTGGCTGGGTCACTCAAGGACATTTACAGAGTTGTCTATAAGCCACTCTTGCTATGTGCTTAGGGTCACTGTCCTGTTGGAAGGACGAGTCTCTAAGTCCCTGCTGCTGAAAAACAGCCCCACAGCATGAGGTTGCTACCACCACACTTTCTGGATTGCACTCTTCAGGTGTTCAGGTCCTTGAAATACAGTATGATGCTTGGAATTGAGGTTCATCAGACCAGGGACTCTTGTTTCTCACAGTCTAGGGGTCCTTTAGGTGTTTGTTTGTTTTTTGGCAAATTCCAAGTGTGTTTTCATGTCTCTTAATGTTCATGTGTCTTGTAATTTAAAGCAATTTAACATTAGGCAGCAATGTAACAAAATGTGAAAACAATGAATACTTTTGCAAGGCACTGTAAAAACCTGAATTTGCATACAGTGAGGAATTATTATTAGTAGTATTTAAACTCAGGGGAAAAAACAGAGAAATGTGACTATTTAAGGACATATTTTAAAGATATTTGTGTAAAGTCCATTTTGTAAGTATTAAAAAAATGTATTAGAATGACTTCTTTTTTTGCGTCTTTATGCCTTTATTTAGATAGGACAGTGTAGGTGGACAGGAAGCAAAATGGGAAAGAGAGAAGCGGGTGGGATTGGGAAAGGTCCATGAGCCGCTAACCACAAGGCTATTGGCGCCAACTAGAACAACATTTTTTATAACTGTGCTGTGGAACAGTCCTAAAGACACAAACAGTTTACAGGTCATAGACAATGAAGGTCACTGCTGTAATTACTTAGAATTTTCTACTGACTCTGAAAAACACCAGATGAAAGATGCCCAGGGTTCCTGCTCACCTGGATGAACATGCCAAAGGCCTGCTGTAGGAAGGCATAAAGAGTGAAGATGTGGCCAGAGCAATTTAAACTTCAATGTCCCTAACGTAAAAAATGCCTAAGACAGTGCTACAGAGATATAGAAAGAAACAGCTGATCATTCTTGCACATGTAACCAGATGTGATCAAGAACTTGCAAGTGACTTGGTGGAAGAGTGAGGTAACATCTCACAGCAAGAACTGGCAAATTTGGTTCATTCCATGGGGATGAGAAGCATTGTAAGCACTGTAGTACTAAATAAAAAATACTCACAGAGACTTTTGAAACTTGTTCAGTTTATGTTAAGTTGCTTACCTTGTTAAAATGAATATTTACATGTTCAGAAGCTAGAAATTAGCTAAAAATAAAAGCAGTTGAAAGTAAAAGGATGTTTCTCTTCTTTTTGCTCAGTTTATATCATCACTCACCGCTGTGTAAAGATGCATCTTCAGACAAGTCCAAATCCAACATGAGGTCATCTTCCTCCAGATCACATGACTCCACATTCTCCAGGTTGTTGAGAATGTCCTTAAATGTAAAATGTGAAAAGAGAGTCAAGCCAGATCTTTGCAATCTATCCTATACGACAACAGACCTCAATTTCAAACAACCTTTTGTAAAGAGGAAGGTTAAAGTCCCCCCCAAAAAACAACAACAACTTCTGTTATTCTGAGGTATGATTTTATGATCATTTTCTTATGTACAAAATGAACTTGGTACTTGGCAACTAAAAATATTTAAAGTTCATAAAATGTGACCCTGGACCACAAGGCCAGTCATAAGAGTCAAATTTTTTTAAACTGAGATTTATACATCATCCGAAAGCTGATAAATAAGCTTTTCATTAATGTATGGTTTGTTAGGATAGGACAATATGTGGCTGAGATACAACTATTTGAAAAAAATCAAAATATTGAGAAAATCGCCTTTAAAGTTATCCAAATGAAAGTTATCCATATTACTAATCAAAAATTAAGTTTTGATATATTTACAATAGGAAATTTACAAAATATCAGTCACATTTTATTTTAAGGTCCAATTCTCAGTATTAACATATCATTAACTATGACTTTTGCCTTAATAAACTCCTAATTTGCTGCCTGTTAATAGTTAGTGAGGTAGTTGTTAAGTTTAGGTATTAGGTAGGATCAGGGATGTAGAATATGGTCATGTTAAATATGTGCTTTGTAAGTACTAATAAACAGCCAATATGCTAGTAATATGCATGCTAATAAGTAGCTAGTTAACAGTGTGAATTGGTCCCTATACTGAAGTGTTACCAAAATATCTTCATGGAACATGATCTTTTCGTAATATCCTAATGATTTTTGGCATAAAAGAAAAAAAGATAATTTTGACCCTGGTTTTGTGGTCAAAGGTCACAAATCATTTGAACTTTTAAAATGGTCAATACCATTGATTGGTTTTCTCTATACACCATGAATGTAAGTTCACTAAAAACATCAATTTTGCTCAGTTCACAAGAACAAATGCATACAGCACTTTGTTCATCCTGAAACCATCCTTAAAACATAGAGACAAAAACAACAACAAATTGCATTCACGGATAGGGGTGTATAGATGCCCTTTAGCCAAAGGAAAAGAGCAAACAAATTTAAAAGATAAGGATGGGTAATTTCAGAATGAGAAAGCAATGGGCAGGGTAGACTTCTCTGAAGGAGGAAGCAAGACAACTGATGCGTACTCAAGCAAGGAGCAGTTCTCATACATGATGGAAGCCACCTCCCCTCTCCACAACTCATCTCTCTCAGAGAAGATTTAGTGCCAACTGAGGACCTCCGTTAAATGACTTTTCCCCATGACAGGCTATCTACTCACAGCACGACAATAGAGGCATACTCAGAAGGGAACAGGCGATTTCGAAAACGGTGCAGGATAAAATGAGAGGTTTCTTGGAATAGGCTATTTTTTAGTTCATTGAAAAATGTTGACAAAGCAACAAATGCCACCAAGGACCAAAGTCAACAAACAGCATGACTATAATTCTTTGTTTTATCCACCTTATGCACGGTCATTGGCAAATTTTATGGGTCTGGCTTCTGGTCTCATCCGCGTCCTGCTACTTTAGCTGTACAAAACAGGTCGTTTTGCTGAGTGATGGTGCAAATTGGTGTGTCTTACCATATTATGTTAAAGTATTATCTTAATTATGAACACACTGGTTTGTAGTGCAAACAGTTTTTTTTATGGTTTACTGCATGTTATTATTCTTCTCGTTATTTTCCTGTAGCGGCTAAAGAACCAGAAGTCTGCTTAATTCCACACTGAAGAATAAAGTGGTCATGGCCAGTGAAATACAGCTCTTAGCTTAAAAAAAAAACTACCATTATTAATATTGGATATTTTCAACTTGGTATGCAAAG
The DNA here is from genome assembly GCA_019740295.1 of Labeo calbasu. Lineage (NCBI taxonomy): Eukaryota > Metazoa > Chordata > Actinopteri > Cypriniformes > Cyprinidae > Labeo > Labeo calbasu. The sequence goes on along the minus strand of JAHKKF010528035.1, from coordinate 39,268 downwards.
TCCTTAACGTCCCAAACAAAATCACTCACAGTGGCATTCAGTAGAATCACACTGGAGATCTGATATTCAAATTATTTAATCATGAAAACAAACAGACCTTTAGGATTTTGAAAGTTTAACAGAAATTTTATTGAACAGTTTAAGAAATATGTTACAAATCAAATAAGCAAGTTTGTGATATATCATGCTGGGATAACATGGATTATCAGGTTGTATTCATTTTCAGCTTAAACTGTTATAAATTGTGGTTATGCAAAAATACAATATGATTTATCTCTTTCACCAGTACACGTAAAGAAAAAAATACATGACTCATTCTGCATTTCAGAGTCTCTATAGAAATTTCTCCTACATTATAAAATCACCTTACCAAAGTCAGCATTAAAGAGTGTGAGTCACTGGTGTGTCTTTGGGTGCGTCTCAAACAGCTCCCTAGTTTAAAAGCCAGGGCACTGTTCAGTGAGTTGACCATTTTAAGGATTCATTTTTTGTCTCAATCGCAAAATTCATAAAACCAGGGAGCATCAATGCTCACTATGCTCCCTTACCAGATACTGTCACATTTCTGAAGAGCAAAACAAAAAACAGCCAAGTCAACTTAATAAATATAATGTCATGTTTTTAATTACATGTCAGCAACTAGCCAAATCGTGTTTCAAGGGGGGTCCCCCATTAAAAATCGAGTTCCAGAGTGTAAAATACACGTTTTTTGTCTGGGTTCCCCTGGTAAATTTGCATTCCAGGGGCTAAATACGACGTTATTGGGGTCGCTTAAACCTTGAGGCAACAGTGTTAAGTAGTCCAATTCTGGGGGAAAAACACAGACTTGGCAACACTGGCATAAACACATCCCTAGACAAGTAGCACATCTTGTTAACGTTTAAAATTAATATTCCAGCTGAAATGTTGTAGGGATATGTAACAAAACAATGTGTTTAAAGAGCATTAAAAATAATATCAAAAAGATAGCTGTTGATCAATACCAGCGGTGGTGTTCTACAACATTGTACGTTATGCTGTTTCACAAGCTCTGGAGCTGATTGAGACACGTTCTTTGGCTATTCTAACCCTAACCTTAAGTTGGTTGAGAATTAAACAGCTTGATTATCCTTCCTAAATAATAAATACCACCTACGTCCTACCTAAAGCTGCATCTGAAATCAGTTTCTTGTTCACTGTTTTACTAATTCCATAAATAGTGCACTTTAAAGGGCAGGTTTCTCAAACGAGGGTTTGTGAACCCCTTGGGGTTCATGAGGGAACAGCAGGGGTGGTTGTAAGTTGATTAAAAACGAATTAAATCATAAAATGTAAAATTAAAGTAAAGCAATAGAGCTGCAAGTGGAAAAACAACTTAAAACATGATTTGGCTTGGAGCAATTACCAAACTGAAAAAGGCTGTGATTTAGCTGTGCGCTACATGTTTCAGAGTGAAGTGTGACATTGGTGTTCATGTGTTTTGGGTGCCTCTGAGCTGCTCTATATGAACACCATTTCTGCTCATCACTGTTTATGGGTCTCATTAATGAAACTTGCGTAAATATCTGAGTAAATTTGCACGTAAAACAGACCTTCCTGAAAAGTGTCCTCCGGATTCAGTTGTAAACGTCCGATTTGATAGTTAAATACGTGCATATTAAAGGAGAACTCCACTTCCAGAACAACAATTTACAAATAATTTACTCACCCCCTTGTCATCCAAGATGTTCATGTCTTTCTGTCTTCAGTCGTAAAGAAATTCTGTTTTTTGAGGAAAGCATTTCAGTATTTTTCTCCATATGATGGACTTCATTGGTGCCCCAATTTTGAACTTCCAAAATGTAGTTTAAATGCAGCTTCAAAGGGCTCTAAATGATCCCAGCCAAGGAAGAAGGGTCATATCTAACGAAATGATCTGTCAGTTTTTTTTTTTTTTCAAAAAATAAAGATTTGTCTACTTTTTAACCACAGGCTCTGGGATGCGCGTCCACAACACTACGAATCACATCTAAGTTCATCGTCTGAGTACTCTGGCTCAAAAAGGTGGAGTATGGAGAAAAACTCCATCTGATTTTCTCCTACAACTTTACACGTTCGCTTTGTAAACACTGGGTCTGTAGTTCCGGATATGTTCCGCGTGTCAGGCGTTCAAATGTCAGGTGCTGTTCTTAAAACGACCAGTTGGTGCCGCTTGGAAACGCTTTAGTGGCACAGCATTTTTCCAGCTGAGATGCTTTAGTTGCTGTGATTTGGAATATCCATGTATTACTATTATATCATTTTAAGACTTTTACTAAATATAAAAAAGCAGTAACCAGTAATATTGACTTCTCCATTGTTGTAGGTAGTTGTTGTACAAGTAGGATGGTTGGTCGGTTATTTGTCCCGCCCCTCCTTTATTTACGGCTGGGTCACAAGTGACAGTGACGAGCGCTGCGTTTTACAGTTATCAACTCAACTTCAAAGAACAAAAATTAAAAAGAGAGCAAGGGCAATGAACTTGTAATTATTATGGCAGTGCATCAAAATTCAGTGTCATCAGTTTGCCAAAAAGAACACAGAACGTTTTACGCAACATTTACATGTGGTAGGGTGTACAGGTGTACTTTTTTTTATATACCATCTAACATTTTGAAATTATGAACATTTTCATGAATTTGAAAGTTTACATCAAAACGGCTTTACGAACGATTTTCACAAAAATTCATTCTGCTCGTGTTTCATGAATGAGGCCCAATGTGTATTTGGGAACACAAGACACACTAGATCACTTAATTTTCACATCAACATATTTCACATTTTTGTAGACATACATTTCACCATTTTAGCTGAATTCTAATTCATAGCGTTTTTATTTTTTATTTTTTTTATTAGTAGGAGTAGTAGCAGCAGTAGTCAGTAGCAGTCAAAACAATCTTAATATATTTTTGAACATTTTTGTAACCCATATTGTAAATATAAACAATCAAAATAAAGTCCATGCTAAAAAACTATATATTTTATATTAGTTTTTATTTTCCTGCATGTCATATGACCATTACAATAAGCCACATTTGAGAAACTAAAATTTGCTAACAAAAAAAGTTCATATAATGGATAGGGAGCAATTCAGAAAGTGTAAATATGCTTTCCACAGTAGAGAATGAATTCGCTTTTGCTTAAATCAATATGCGCAATGGTTCTGTATTAGCGTGCGTACTTGTGCCGCAGGTAATCACAGTCGTGCTGAGCCATATCACACTCCTACTCATGTGATATTGCTAATTTAAAGCGCTATGGAGCAGGTCAAAGAGTTAGACATCTTCAACAAACAGCACTGACGACAAAAACAGGAGATGATAACGGTGCCATGCACCAGCAAAAATTTCAAAGAAGAATTCTTTATATATTACACATCATAACCACTACTAAAATTAAGTTATTGAGTGCAACTGGCATGACAAATAAGTGTTTTTTTGTTTGTTTGTGGTTGTTGCTGCTGCTGCTGCTGTTGTTGGTTGTTGTTGTTGTTGTTTTTTACATATGCTGAGAAAAAAGCTGGTTTGGCAGCGCAGACTCCTGTAGCATGGAAGAGGAGGGAAGTGTTTGTGGTTGGTCTAAATAGCAAACTCTTTTCAGTTTGTTTGCTGAAACTGATGGCCATACAGCCACTGCACACTTTTGCTAATATAATATTGCTATATTACAATAAGCCATGCCAGCCACTGTAATTTTTAAATCTGTACTTTAAGAAACACGGTTTTAACAGTAACAACTAACTAGTAAAGATGCATACCACAGACTATTGACAGGGCCCAGGTTTTATGATTTAGCCATGAAAAGTTAAAGTGGGAGAGGCAGATATTTTAAACAAAGTTTAGCAAGTGGTTGCCTAACTCATCAAGAACAAGGCAAAAAGTGAAAATATGACCTTGACAGTAGAAACATAACAGTGAAAAATAACAGTGTATTTGAGAAAGATTATTTGCAGTCTCTCTTTTCTCTAGCTCTCAGAGCATCCTCTTTTTCCTTTGACTTAAGACACAGGAAGTGCTCCTGAATGAGCTTTACTGCCTGCTCCATTTTTGGCCTTTCTCTCCCATCAGAGAGTGATTTGCTGTTTCATGGTACTTTTTTTCATTAAGACAACAAAAGGCCATTTCTCATACAGCCTCCAAGCCTTCGCACAATGGAGCTACAGCCTTTCAGACATGGCCCAGATGTGACCGGCTCTATTCAAACATACATACAATTACCTTGCTCGCTGCTTACACCAAGGAAGTCTCACCAACCAGCAAGATGTGAAATACTGTATGCTTTGAACTCAAAATGAACAGAAAAAATGAGAAATATAAAAGAAACTGTCTCTAATTAACTGTACGCAATTAAGAATTAGTATATCTAATAATCAAGCAATGAAGATAATGGAAATAAATCAAATGTTTTACTTCACCTTTTTTCAATTTGTATGTTCGTTTCTGACAGTCATTTCTCTTTTAAATACTTCAAGGAAGGAATGTGTTCAAAAGTTTGTTAGTTTTTGCTGTGGAATCTACATTAGTATCAAGAATTGTAACACTTTTTGTATTGATTAATGACTGCAAATTTAAAATGATAGCTGTGTTTTGGAATACTGTTTCTAACTGAGCTAGTGCAATGTGATACCAACGGTGGTGATCGAGCTGATTTTTGGAATATGAAAATGGTCATTTAACCAATTTAAATAATTCCCTTAGTGAACTGGATGTCACCTCAAGAGTCTTCACAACAGACCCTTATGAGACAGTTAAGGTTTACATGAGAAACGAGAAAGCTCCTGGATCAATATCACCATAGAGTGCCTTTCAACCCTCACAATACTAAGAAAGATTGGTCTTAATTTCCCATTCGCTTTATGTCATGTCATAAATAGTAGACACTCAAGTATTATAGACGCATATTAGCTGAGCTCCCACACATTATTTAGATAATTATTGGCCATTATTCAGAGCATAAACCATAAGATATGTCCACCCTGTCATAGGCATATATATTACTGTTAAATACGTTTTCATTGCAATATTAAGATGCAAATGATATTTTCTGAAAGGTATAATGTCCCTTTCCCTTTTTTTAATTATAAATACATAAAAGATTTTGTGGAAACCATGTGTTTTTAACGAAACTCATACAATTCTCACATGTATTTATTCTTATTTGGAGACAACTGTGATATCTGGATGCAGATTGTCCCCACACCTAGATATGGAACACACTGGATTACATAGATATGATTGATTTATTATTTAAAATATTATTTTAAAATATCAAGACGACAGGGTGGACCAGCACATGATGGGGTGGACACATAAAGCAGAACACACAAAGCATGACAAAATATGACAATGAAACACTTATTCAACTTCAAAAATAATATAATAACAATAAATAATATAATTACATTCTCAATCACATTGATATACCCCCTCCATTCATTTTAGTTTATAGCTATATTTACTACAAATTAATGCTATGTCCACCCTGTCATGTGTATGTCCACCCTATTAAGTCTAAGTGGCCGACAAGGTGAACATTTTGAGCTTCAATGAGTATCTCAGCTTACAACAAAGTGTGACTAGCTAAACAGTTAGTCTGGTTGTTGAAGAGAATTTGGTATATTGAAACTTACATATTTTGAAAATACTGTATTCTAATAACTGCTGGCATATTTTATGCCAACAGGGTGGACATGTTAAGATTAGGAAAAGCAAGTAAGCAAATTCATCCGAAGAAAATTTTTCAGTTTAAAAGTCACCAATTTACTCAATTCCCACCACTGAAGAGACAAAAAAAATCTGTTGTCCTGATGTCACTAAAGGGGATGGCCTTTTCTTAAGTGTAAAACAACACCCTTTTTACCATGCCAAAATCAGCTCTGCAAAAATCATTCCATTCTGGTCGAGGCTGCTTTAAATGCAAATGAGCTCTGCTTGCCCCGCACCTCTCTTCTCTCTGTGGAGAGACGAGCCGGTTTACTTTAGCCGCATTTAGCTGCTAAACTTGCTTACTAGCACGTTATTAGGAAAGGCGATCGCAAGGATTCATAGAAAAAACCCTTATACTCACTTCTGCTGTAAGTGAAACTGGATCACGAATGATTCGCGCGAACATAGACGGATATATGTAGAACAGGAGGCGCATTCCCTTCACAAACAAATGTAATCCACTGCATCTTCAGCGGCTCAGATGTCGGGAGTAAACGACGACCACTACATTCATTATTACATCCAGCAACACAACACCTCAATCGCTCAATCGGAGATATTCTTGTCTAACTTACATCCCTGCTCCAGCATCAAAACATGGAGGTTGGACTGTTACAACTGATCTCAGGTAAGACGCTAATGTCAATCAACTATCGTGGGAGCGGCCTCTGTGGGTGTGACACAACAACGACAGGCATCTGAGAATGGCTCGATTTGAAAAAGGGGATATTATTTTTACAGATTAATTAAAAACCACTGCATGGATTTTTATCATTATAGGGTAGATTTGTACATACACTGCCAACGCACACTAATGTTCAAACAGCATGTAAAAGCAAACTTAGCATCCGATGACCCCATTAAAGGGGCGGATTCCCCAATTCGACAGGGTGGACAACCACTCAAGGGACATGGACAAACTCTTCTTTTTTATTAAATAAAAGTATCCTTTTTATTACCAAATGATCAATACACTCAAATTGAGTTGTCTCTTATTTAACAAAATATTAATAGCAGAACGAAATTTTATGATTTGACTATGTTCTACTCTCATTCAAATTTAATGAGCAGAGCATGGGACATAGCAAAACAGCATGCATCCTCCTACACAAAACTTTAAAAAAATCTAGAAAATGTATCTAAAAAGCCAAGTAATGCTTTTGTTATGAATATAAAAACTTATAATATAACACACCCTTTCATAGTCATGTTTATGCTAAGTTATCATGGCAAATGAGTTATTTATGTACAGGACACCAAAAGGCAACCTACAGTGTTACTGACTCTCCTAAAACTTAATGTTGGATTTTTTTAACATTGGTGTGCTTTTGAACATTTTCTAAAGTAGTATACAATTATGATTCCAAGCAGCAAAGCAAAAATATTACACAGCTGACAGATCACCATAGAGAAGGGGGGAAAAGGATTTTGAGCAGTAGCTTTTAAAAGCAGAGGGAGTAGAAGAGAAAGTCACTAATCAATATTTCAGATGGGTTCTTGTGTCAGTGGTGTGTGACCGTCTGAACACACTATATTGAAATTTTGTAGCACTCTAGGCAGTGGTTATGAGGTAGACAAAAAAAGTTTATGAGAGGGTGTAAAATAAAAGTTGACTTCATGTCTGTTGTATTTTTAGTTCATCTGTTTTTTGTTAGAATTTTGCACCAGACAACAGTCAGCAAATTAATGATACCAGAACCTCAACTAAATAGAGGTCTATTGGTCTACAATTACAAGGGATTAATATGACAGCAAAAAAAAATGCTTTATTAAAGCCTTAGCTCAGGAGTGCCCAAACTCAGTCCTGGAGGGTCACTATCCTTTAGAGTTTAGCTCCAACCCCATTTCGATACATCTGAATCAGGTAATCAAGCTCTTACTAGACATAATAGAAACTTACAGGCAGGTGTGTTGAGGCAAGTCGGAGCTAAACTCTGCAGGACACTGGCCCTCCAGGACTGAAGTTAAGTTAAATCTCTAAAGTATAAACTGGTATTTTAATGTGATCTTACACAACTGGTTTAGTTTATCATATATAGATATTATTTGTAGCTTATTTGATAGGGATAGTGTACAAGTGCCCCAAATCCTTCTCTTAGAACCAAAAGATGCTTTTCTTCACATTATAATCAAATATATCTTTCCACCTGTAGTCCCTAATGGCCGGTTCAACATTACAGAAAAGGTACCATGCCAGGAATCTTTCGACTAAAACATGTATTAGTTTCAGTGACATTTATTCCTTCGTTCTAATGCAGTTTTACTTAATTTTACTCAAAAACTCCTAAAGTCTGTTTTTGGGAAGGTCAAAACTTTGGTGTTCAACACATTGTTTAAAAAAAATGCTAACAATTAAAGATTGTTTATTCTTTATTTTGTTTAAGTTAGCTTTAAGAAAAGAAATATGACTGCAAAAAATGTTACTTATTAAGTTAGTTTTTTAAAAGAGGTAAATATTCTTAAAAATTCACATGGGTTTGAATCAAAATTCAGTCAGATGGTCAGTTTTACCCCCTGTGCATCTTGCATCTTAACCCCTGACTTGGGTCAACTTACCCCTAACCTGTGGCTAACTGAGCCGCAGGAACATGGCATATTTTTAGAACCCTTTGCCATAGATATATTCTGATCATTTAAAATGATAGGAAACATCCTAAAATTACTTTAGATACTTTCATTGTACTTCTGCCTCATTTTCTCTTATCTTGAAGACCACATAAGTAAACAATGACACCTTACCTTACCTCACTCTCACCTACCGTATATCAGCCAGTTATTATTGCAAAGTCAGGGTGAATAAGGTCTTATATCACCCTGAAAATGTCAAAAACTGGTTTTGTAACAACCACTATTATTCTGCTCTTCAAAGGCAATGCTGCCTTTTTTATGTGTCTTTTGTCCCACTGAGTGGCATTTTAATTTGTGATTACAGAGTGTTTTTTTTTTCTGTTTTGATGATGATAATGGAAGTGGGTACAATGTGGTAAACAGCAGTGTTTGAGAAATCCTGTGAAACTGAGCACTTGATCAGTGCGTAACTTGACAGCTCTGTGCTGGGGCGGCACCCTGTTGTGACGCCCTAGGCAGCTGCCTATATCGCCTATGGCATGTTGTTCTTCCATGTTCTTACACACAAAAACAGAAGTCATGAAGGTCAATCACACTGTTCCTTTCCATAACATAGATGTAATCTGGGACTAATCCTGTCAAGCTCTAAATATTACCATTTTAAAATATGGGTTTGGAATAGGGCAGTCCCCTAATAATGAAATCAAAATGTTATTAGTTGCTTAGTCGCAGGGAAAAAAAAAAGAAAGTGGCAATGTCACTTAGTCCATGATATGTATATTAACAGCTGAACTGTGGTCAGGTCATGCAAACGTTCATTTCGTTCATCAACCTCATATATAGCTTCTGAAACGTGTAGCCACAGTTAGTAGTAGTAGCATCATTACATGGCCGCTCGCATAACTTTAACCTAAAAAAATGTGCGCTATTCAAGTGTTTTTGTGGAGTGTGAATAGTAGCATGCTCACTGCATGACAGTTAACCAGGCATGAAAATGGGTCAGGGGTGAAAAAGGTGAGAAGGGTGCTCGAGGGGTGATGTGGCCTCTGATGAGGCCGGGAGGTGGGGGGACTCCCACAGAATAAATATTATGGCCTCATTAGGGGACATGCTGTAACTTATTTATTCTTCCATCATGATTGACAGCCAAGTTTTTTGTTTGTTTGTTTTTTTGGGCAAAGAAATCAACCTAATAAGTGTTTTCTACCATTA
>JAHKKF010528035.1:0-29736 GCA_019740295.1 Labeo calbasu | reverse complement strand
ACCACTGCATGGATTTTTATCATTATAGGGTAGATTTGTACATACACTGCCAACGCACATTAATGTTCAAACAACATGAAAAAGTGAACTTAGCATCCAATGACCCCTTTAAAAAGTAATTTTACCCCAAACTTTTGTAGAGTAGTATAAATGTGTATGAATTTATGAGTGTCTGTTTTAAGGAATTAAAGTAATTCTTCTTTATTTTATTTTATTTTTGTTAACAACTGTTTATTATATTACTGTTCCCTGAAGAAAAACAAAAAGCAACCGTGCAAATTTAGAACCCACCCCACCCCTGGTAGACAAAAAATTAAAAAATAAAATAAAATTAATAAAATAAATAAGACCTTAAAAAAATATTATCGGAATTAAAGTAATTCTTAATATCACTAAACTAATACATACTTGGAGAGTGTCATAATGATATTCGAAAGTGACAACAACATTTATTTGATCTTTTTTGTATATTTCAAGAAATGTTGACATTTCACAAAATTTGAATTCTATGTAATCACGACATATGTTTAACGACATCTGATTTTACTGAATGGCCACAAAACCAAAATACAAAAGAAACATTGAACATTTAAAGGATTAGTTGCTACTGAATTAAAATGTCCTGATAATTTACTCACCCCCATGTCATCCAAGATGTTTCTTTCTTTCTTCAGTCAAAAAGAAATTAAGGTTTTTGAGGAAAACATTCTAGGATTTTTCTCCATTGGGATCAGCGTGTTGAAGGTCCAAATTGCAGTTTCAATGCAGCTTCGAAGGGTTCTACACAATCCCAGCCAAGAAAAAAAAAATAATAAATACAAATGCATATACTTTTTAACCACAAATGCTCGTCTTGCACTCTGTAGCTGTGTGTCCACGACTTTACGCGTTACGTAGTCAAGTTGAAAAGGTCACACATGACACAGGCTAAAGTACTGACCAAGTGTTTACAATGAGAATGTTCAAAGTCAAAAGTCTAAGTCAAAGCCCTTTACAAAAAAAAGGTAAAGCAATGATAATTTTTAAGTTGGAGGACAAAATGAGATGAAGTTTTTCGCCCTACCCTACCTTCATGAACCAAAGTACACAGACAAAGAACATGCGTGATCTTCCCAACGTGCATCTCAGAGCTACTGCAATATGAGCATTTGTGGTTAAGAAGTATATGAATTTTATTTCTTTTTAGAAAATGACCAAGTGTCTCACTAAATAGGACCGTAAATATTCCTCGGCTGGGATTGTGTAGAGCCCTCTTGAAGCTGCATTGAAACTGCAGTTTAGACATTCAACCCGTGGGTTCCCATTGAAGTCCACTATATGGAGAAAAGTCCTGGAATATATTCCTCAAAAACCTTCTTTTCGACTGAAGAAAGAAGGAAAGACATGAACATCTTGGATGACGTGGGTGAGTAAACTGACAGGAAATTTTAATTCTGGAGTGAAGTAATCCTTTCAACTGTTATTGCTGCTATTGGAAGTAATTGGAAACAGAGCCCTCTGGTGGCTGTGCGTTGAGACTTCAAACGAATGAGCTCTATGAATGGTTCACACTTCACATGTAGCTCTAAGAATAAAAGAAATACTCTTTAAAGCAGATTTGTTTCTGTCAACAGCATTTGTGGCATGCTGTTGATTATATCAGAAAATAATGTTGATTGGTATGTAAAAACAATGTGTTTACATAAATTTGTTGTTTATGTACAGATTGCACCTGCAGAGAGTCCTGACGTCACTCAAAGGATGGTCATCATCACTGGCCCGCCAGAAGCTCAGTTTAAGGTACAGTAATAAAATAAAATATACTTTAAATCCCAGTATTAATTAGTTTTTGACAGTTGAAAAATATTTTAGTTGAATATTTATAGTCTGTAGTTCTCTTGTACCCAATAATGCCCCTGAACAGTGGACGTTGTCTTTGCTTCTGCGTTTTAGGCCCAGGGCAGGATATTTGGGAAACTGAAAGAAGAGAATTTCTTTTCTGCAAAAGAAGAAGTGAAGCTGGAAACACATATAAAAGTGCCCTCTTCAGCAGCTGGGAGGGTCATCGGGAAAGGCGGCAAAACGGTGAGAAACAAAGTAGGAAGTAGTAAGTATTATTTATTCATTTTGGAGTTTGAAAACACATATTTACCCTGAGCTTAAGTAATGTAAGACTTTGCATTTAAAGGTGATTCAGTTTATAATGCCAGACATACTATAGGATTCTGATTCACAATAAATTATCTCTTTTTACACCTTTTTCAACAACAAGATGATTGCGTAGCGCATCCAATCACTGCTATTTTTTTCTTTGCAGAGTCAATATTCCTGTCATTATGCACCATTATAAATAATTGAGTCAAAAATGTGTTTGCAGAAGTTAACAGTTATTCTCAGAATCCATAAAACATTTAAAATAGCTTTCCAAAAAAAACAATGAAATGTTCATTGTTAAAGAATGGGAACATTGCTGATTAATCAAAGTTAATGTGGTGTGAAGAGTTCCTGAGAGAGCTAATACATGCCACCAGAGCAAATGTTGGAAATGTTGATAATGTCTTTGAGAACTGCTTTATATATACCACATTTTCTGTGCAATTTGGTCAGCAAATTCACTGAAAACACTGAAATGGCGGTGCAACCTTTTTTTAAAGCTGAAGTGAAAAAACTTTATTATGGCTAAAGTTGGGTTATTACGTTATATAACATACTTTATAGTCTCGGGCTTTGAAGAGGACAGGCTGATCCAAATCAACATGACCCGTTTCAGTCAGGATTATTATATGTTTCATGAACTGTACGTTTTGTTTCTAGGAAATATTTGGCTTTATTCATGGTGACTCAGACCACAGGGGCATCATTTGTAGAGTAGACGGGGGTTGCAGTTGCCAAGGGCATCACAGCAGCTCGGTCTTGACGTGGGTCATGTACTGGATATGTGCTGCTTGTTCTTGTATAAATCTGATTGAACCACAGCGTTTGCACATTTTGACCCAACTGACATTATGATAAAGAGTACTCGTAGGTAGTGGTATCATCAGCTTGTTTCTCTAAACCTCTTTCAGGTCAATGAGTTGCAGAACCTAACAAGTGCAGAGGTCATAGTGCCACGGGACCAAACCCCAGACGAGAACGACGAGGTCTTTGTCAAAATTAGTGGGCATTTCTTTGCCAGCCAGGTGAATTATACACAACACATCACTACAAATGTTTAGAGTGTTTGCTTTCACTATGAACTTTTTGCTGTTTTGTTTATAAAGGCTAAAATTTCCAGCTTCAGAGAATGATGTAGTCAAAATAATGCTTGCCTTAACTGTAATCAGTCAAATATTTTCTTATTGGCTTTGTTTATTTTTTTCTTTGCACAACATTTCATTTCAACATCTAATGCTTTGTATATGACATTTAACAGTGTTGGGGAGTAACTAGTTACATATAACGGCATTATGTAATTTAATTACTAAATAAATGTAACTAATCTGTTACAGTTACTGAGGAAAAAAAATGTGTAATTAAATTAGTTACTTATGAGAATGTTAACGATTACACAGGGGGTTACATCTGAATATTTGATTTCTTTCCAAAATTGCATTGGCTGCTCTAAAATATTAGACACCAATGTTTCAGGAGTTTAGGACAGAGAATAGGACACATGTTTATTTTATAACTGTTTTATTCTCTATTTGGATTTACGTATATGCTTTATTTTATAAGATTAACTGTTTTTCCCAAGGAATTGTTAGATGTGTTCCCTATCATAGTTTTGCAAAGATTTGATTTCAAAAACAGTAGCATAGCTATTAAACTATATCTTGCTATGATTTTAAGTCAGTATTTAACCTCAGAATGATACCAAAGTAAAAAACAGGCGATAAAGTCTGTTTTTGTGGTGGCTGTGCTTAAGTGATGAAATACTTAGAGAAGTCTGACAGTAATCAGAGTTTAGTACCACTGTAAGGTTAACTGTGTTTCTAAATGATTAACAGTTGAAAATATTTGTTAGAAATTTAGAAAAGTAATCAAATGTAATCAGTTACTTTAATAAAATAACTGAAATCGTTACACTACATATTATTACTGTTTCCCTAAAAGTTTTAAGTAGCATAAGTATTTTAACATTGTTATTAGTAAAAAATGTTTCTTGAGCAAGAAATCAGCATATTAGAGACCTGTTTCAAAATAATCTTACCAAACCCAAACGTTTGTGTATTTTTCTTAAATTTATTCCTTGACCATGTAAGGGCTAAATGCAGTAAATAAAATCAGTAATTCGTTTTTTAAAGTAACACCCCTGTTACTTTAAAACACTAATTACTCATAGTTACTAGTTACTACTCACAAATAGTAACTGAGTTACATCATTATAAAAGTAACTAATTACCAGGGAAAGTAACTATTGTGTTAATTTAAAAAAAAAAAACAACAAAAAAAGTTCAAATATGTCAAATAACTTGGATCCCCCCCAAGATTAAATATGGTAAATGAATGAACACTAATGTACACTACTTTAATGTTGCTGTGGGACGATGTGAGAGACACCTTTCAGGGGCTAAATATCACGTTACTGGGGCTGCTTCAACCCGAAGACATGAAAAACATCCCACGGCAACACTGTTAAACCCTCTGGGGTCGAAGACCGCAATGGTGGGGTCTGTCTCTTTTTTTCTTGATGACTACAAAAAGAACTAAAAATACAGTTTGAAACGGCAAAGGGTCTACTTTTATTTGTGTATAGTCATAATAACAAGAAAACAATGTGCTTTTGTAAAATAAATAGGGTGTGCTCTCCGTCTCAGTCTCCGTCACCTCCCTTCACAAACACATAAATAAAACAACCAGAATCTGCCTTACAGACATGAGAAATATATGTATAGAAAGCTTGAAATGTTATCTACTTCTAAATGAAGTAATTCAAGCCGAAAACAAATTTCTCTGATAAAGTAATCCGTATGATACCAAAGCGAGTTCCATGTTTTTCCCGTCTAAACTCATCTCTAATGTGATCACGGCCACAAGCGGCTCCACTTTTCAAATTTTAAACATCCAGGTGAGACACACAGACATGTAAATGCCCACATCACCTCCGTCATCATCTCGGCTATTTTTCGTTACTGAAAGAAAAGACACGTTGAGAGGAATAAGCCAGAATTTACCACAGAAGAAGAACGCAACGCAGAAATGATAGTAACGCTGCATTTTATTATCAGTAATGGTAATGGTGTTGTAACGGGGAAACTGTGATTCGTTTGATTACTCGTTACTGAAAAAAGTAATGCCGTTAGTAACGCTGTTTATTTATAACGCCATTATTCCCATCACTGGTGACATGTGGCAGTGACAAAACATTAAATAAATCTGTCATTTAAATCAGTCTTAAAACACCACCTTCATTCAGTCACCTTTCTTTTTTTAAAAGTCTGTGTAAAGCAATATTAAATGTGTTCTAAGTTTGTCAGCCCACAGAGAAATGTTAACCACGCAGCCAGATTTGAATAATTAAAAAAAAAAAAAGTAAATAAAGTTATCAAAATCATCATCAAAAAAAAACTGCTCTCTGCTCTCAAACTCTGCTCTCAAACACTAGGGGCGTTTCTGCTGTTGGCACTGAAACCAAGCCTACTCGCAAGAAAGCTGACGCCTCTCTCAGCTGTCAAAAACAGCGACTGAGTGGGTAAACCACTGATGCTAATGCGCTCTAGTTATTATAGTGTTGTGGAGGACCCATGCCCAGTGGCAAAAAACCGCAGAAAAACATCAGTACACACCATTTTTCAAGTTTAAGTCCACCGAAGCTAATCTACTCTTATTTCTGATTTGTCTGTCGACAAACAGACAGAAACTCAACGCGCCTTCAAAACAATCCAACTGAGGTGCGTATACCAAAAAAGTTTCCCAAATAGTAAAATACTTTCCGCACACTCAAAAAAATCAAAAAGTCACAGGCGAGATGAAAGCAAGTGAACTGCTCACAATTGCTTTACTGATATGTCTGTCAGCCAGAATGGCAGATTCTGCATTACGATTGGTCAGATCGCCTGTCAATCAAGCCGTTTGCGAAGGGTCATTTCAGTACTGCATAGTTCACATTGTTTGTAACATGTTTCAGCAATACATTTCAGATGCGTTAAGAAACAGTTGTCTGAATTGCCTTTACACAGACTAGAATAAAACCTAAAATCAAACATTTAACACTCTAAACATACACACCTCTGATCCCACAGACTGCACAGAGGAAAATCAGGGAGATCATCCAGCAGGTGAAACAACAGGAGCAGAAGCACCAGCAAGGCGCCCCCGTGACACACCGCTCCAAGTGACCATCAGGGCAGCCCCAGCGGGCACCTGCCAATGAATGTAGCCCTCCCAACTGGAATCAGACCAGACCAGACCGGACGAAGGGGACCGGCCGGGCAGACCAGCAGCCGTGGGATCAAAACCAAAGAACTTCTTTCTGGGGGAGATGAAGGAGCCACAGGCAGAAGGGCTCTGAGTGCACTGCCAGCTTGGGGAGGGAGGGGGGGAAGGAAGCGCACGCAAGACAAGTGTTCCTTTTAACATTCAGACACACCCTGAGTTTGAGAAGAATAGGTACGGGGCGTCTGTTATCAGGACGGGAAACATCACGGTCGCCCCACGTAACAATTTCTTTATAAACTTCTTAATTTAGGCTTAATCTAGGGTTAACACAGATAAGACGCTCCATTAACACGTGTACACTGATGCATTTTGACTGAGTTGTGTTGCTGTTTTTTGGGGTAGGTAAAGTGTGGGTGTGCACAGCAGTTGGCGACCGTTTTTTTTTTTTTTTTTTTTTTTTTTAAAAGCTCAGATTGCGATTTCAGTGATCCTAAGCAGTATTCTCACCAGTACACTAGAACAAATATACTGTTATATCTGAAGCAGAACCACGATTTGTCATGTTTTGCACAACCCGTTGGGCGTGTAGTGCACAAATGCGGTCGCATACGCATATAACATTATGTTTTTCAGATTTCTTGATGGGACAAGAAAGTTGGGAAATGTAAATGATGGAACATTTATTCATATCTTAGCCTGTTTGCTTTTTGGGATCATCCAGCTCAACGGATCCTTGTTACTTAGCCTGCGCGTGCCAACGGATGCCGCTTTTTTCATTTTTAAGCTTTTATCATTGTAGCTTCGTATTTCTGTCCAGCTCTTACACTCCCTTTTTATTTTTACACCAGTGTTTTAGCAGCCTTTTAGTCATTTCATCACCACCACATTTTTGTGGCGGCAGTCATTACGAGACGGAGTAGGTATGTGGTAGATGTGGTTTAGGAGTCAACACCCCTTTGTTTGCTTTAGGGGGTATGAAAAGAATATAAAGCAAGCACCAGCGTCTGAAAGATAGCGCACCTTTACTGGCTCGGGCAGAAGCGAAATCGAATGTGCACCAAGAACTCTGCCTTAATCTATGCTGAAAGGAAACGAAAAGACGGGCGACTCAAAATGTGATTGGAGGGTCAGGTTGATGTGGGACGAGGAGGCACCTTATGACCTGTGGTACACACACGACCGCGTTTGGCTTTAAATCTCTTTGTCAGGGAGCTTTCTAAACGGCTTGACAGCTGTGAATGTACAATAAGCAGCCTTTTAGAAAGAGCACCACCCTGTTCAGTAAGCCGGTTGGTCGGCGAGATTGTTCTTGTTTTGTTTTATTACCAATTCTCGGGCTGTTGTGGGAAACTGATCGACTGTTTCAACAGGACGTGCAGGCATGGATATCCCTTTGTGCTTTATTATGTTTTTTTTTCTTCTTTTTGACCATGGAAGCTCGTGGCCTTAAACGTCACCGGTCTATGTCATCGCAGACAGCTCCCTCGCCCTATGAGAGCTAAGCCTCATCTTCCAGACGCAAGGTTAATGCCAATACGCACAGCTTCCATTTGTGTGTATGCGTGTGTGTATATAGATATATATATAAAGAGAGAGAAATATTTATGAATCTATTTTTTTTTCCTATTTTGTGACGAGAGCTATTAATAAGAAACAAAAAACAAAAGTCGTCTTTTTTTTTTTTTTTTTTTTTTTTTTTTGTTGGGTGGAACACTGCCATGTTATTCTGAAGGGAAGTGTTTATTTTCTTGGAAGTAGAATATGAATATCGATAGTGTACTAACAGTAAGAACAGTAATGAATCACCGCAACACTTTGATCAGAATGTGATCGGTGCGCATGTCAGTATTGTGATCTACCTCAGGCGTCAGGGTACCTCAGTCCAATCTTTATTTCCCTTATTTTTTTCTCCCCACATTTTGTATGCCTTGAAAACTGAACGTTTTTAAACATTTTCTTTTAAATAATAATAATAATAAAAAGATCAAGAAAAAGATCTGAAGTCTTCAGGTCCATCTGACAAAGAAGAATGGATCTTAAAGCTTTCAAAACTGTATGCGAATTTACTTTTACCGATCACAACCTCGTGATTTATCGAATGTGTAACTGAGGGGTACTTAACCTGCCCGAAAGGGGGTTTTGAATGTGGATGCTATGTACTGATGTCTAGATCAGTGACTAAAAGACTATGAATATCAAGTATGGCTTAATTCAAAGCATTCTCAAGGAGCAACTACGCAATTAAAAGCGTACGCCAGCTTTTACATTTACATTTTATAAAAACCAAGAGTCCAAATTCAGGAATTACAGTCAGACCAAATTTTTTAATTCACATTTTTTTAAAAATCAAGGCCTTTCGCAAAACAAAACCAGGTTGATGTGAAAAAAAAAACTGAAAAATGAAACCGCTTTTTTCTTGATGTAATTCACAGAGTAACTGTTTGGTAAAAGTGTTTATTGTAGTCACACAAAAATCACAAATGCAGGTATTTTGTCTCCTCAGATCTGCCTCAGATCTGTTGCCGGTTGCAGTCCTTGTGTGTTACCGCTAAACCAACAAGGCCTATGTCAAATCAAGACGGAAGACGGTGGAAGGTCACTATGTTAGGTCCAGGTGCGTGTACTTGCAATGGCTGGTTTGCTTTCATACAGTAATTCACATGATTTGTCTGTGGACTGAACTGCTAGCCGTTCCACTCCATAGTTTTAGTTCTAACGTTTAACCATTTTCGGAAGGGGCGTGTTACTGTAGACCTGTGTAAGTCGTTTTTTTTTTACCTACTGAAGCAACTCGTCCACACTTGTTTGCAAAGAGTAGCAAAGATATCAGGTGCTGAAGGTGTTTCTATTAGTAAAGGTGTTTCACTCAAGAAGCTGAACACGGTTCTTGACTCTGTGAAGGCTTGTAGCTAGACGAGGCCGTTATTTTCCCTGAATGATAGACTTTCTGCTTAATCTCAGGTGTTTGCTTGTTGATGGAGTTCAGGTTGTGTAGCAGTATGATAACTCAGATCACTTTTAACCGTTGTTGTAACTGTAACGCGCCACGCCGTCGATAGACACCTATCTGATGTTCTACAGTGGTTCTTAACTTTTCTTAAAAGTTTGTATTTCGAGGCTTCGTCATCAGTCGTGCATCGGTATTTAACTTTACGGAAGCATTAGTCGATATGTGCATTAACTAACATCACACTGTTATATTGTCTCTGTAGTCTGGTAATTAAGCTGTCTCGCTATCCATTATGATATCCTGTAACGCTAGGAAGAATTGAGGTCTTTGCATTATCGTAGGCCAAAAGTCATAGCTAATTTAAGTCGGAACGAATCAGGTCAGTTTAGGATAGCTGTTGTTTGTAGTGTTGGCATGAAATCTCATCGTGGTCTTCTTTGGGCCTTCTTATGGAGACTTCAAGTAGGTGCTGTTCTATGTTTATTTTATGATATTAGAATAGACCACAGGCACAGCTATAGTTGCTCGCGGTATGACGGCACCGTTCTAGTCGGGATGAGAGCGGGAAATCGGAGCGATGCATGAGAAATCAATGCAAATCATAGGCTGTGAAAACTTCTTTGCGCCTTTACCATGGCAGATCCATTCCTACGCAGCTCTCTAGCTTCTCACGTTAGTTCATTTCGAGCAATGTGAAACAGAGACTGGGCTCGCTGCACTGCCTGCCGTGTCCCCTCAGCTGGATTGTGGGTAGTGGGGGGGTTGGGGGACTGAGAGCTGAACTTTTTTTTTTTTTTTTTTTTTTTTTTGCTAACAACCATGTTGTTTTGAAATGTAGGTGAACTGTACTGCTGATCAACATGGATTTGAGCAATAAAAATTNGGGGGACTGAGAGCTGAACTTTTTTTTTTTTTTTTTTTTTTTTTGCTAACAACCATGTTGTTTTGAAATGTAGGTGAACTGTACTGCTGATCAACATGGATTTGAGCAATAAAAATTCTTTATAAAATTATTGTGTGTGAAGCTCATCTTGTTGGACAGGGGTGTCCAGTGGAGTTTAGCTCCGGTCCTGATTTAATACATCTGAAACAACTACTCGAGGTCTTTTGGACGCTCATTCACTGCTCCCTACATTACTCAACTAATATAGTCCACTGTGAATGAGTGAATGAAAATGAGTGGATTTGAATGCTGAAAGGCCCAACGTGCGGCATTCATTCAGTATGGTGCTTACTGTGTAAGGGTATTTTATCAGTTAGCTGTGTACATCAGTATAGTCATTATGGAGGTGCATTTTGGGATTGAATAAGTGCACTCAGTGTCCACTATGGTTTCAGACACCACTACAGATGACTGTCCCCTTTAAATAGTGCTATAGATAATATCACCATAAATATTAGTATTGTAATTTTAGTTAGAATATAAAAATATAGATGCAAGCAGCAGTTAAGGGGTCAAGCACAAAGAACACAAAATAAGTCATGTCAAGCATGGCTGGCAGCATCAGACCAACTGCGTCAATGTGCAATTGATTTATTTTGATTTTTATGATTTTAAGCAAATCGGCTGAAAACCATTTAGAAGTTATAAGCAAAAATATCATTTTTTTTTTCATATCTCCTGACCACTAGGAGGCACTGTGCCAAAACTGTACAGGTAGCCTCAGGTCATGGTTATTATAACACACAGAGATTTTTGCATGCTCTTCATCAAATTTGTTAGTGCGTTATTCGAGAATGGTTTAACTAATCAACTTGAATTCCATATCTTTTTGCCAGCATGGTCTGAAGATGATCTGAGCCAATTTTGGTGAAAATCAGACAAACTGTCTAGATCTAGTTAAAAAAAAGCAGGTGTTTCATACTATTAAAAACTGCAAATTTTGGTACATTTTCATTCGACTCTGCATGAGTCAAGGAATCAGAGAATTTGCGTTTTAGAATTTGCTTCTAAAATGTACGGTTCAAAAGTTATTAACATAAACATGAGTGAAATTTGGACAAGTGGTGGCACTAGAGAATTTGAGTTAGAGACTCCAAACTTGCTATAGATAATGTTGAGACTGTCCTCTATCAGTGTGCCAAATTACATAACTTTCTCACTAGTATTTCAATGGGCTGCCATAGACTCGAGCGGAAGAAGAACGCCAATGGATAAATTAGGTGTTAAAATTATTATTATTATTATTTTTTTTTTTTAAAGGGGACATCATATGCAAAATTCACTTTTACATGGTGCTTGCCATAGACTGTAAAAAATATGGACATAATGTCCGTGATGTCACCCGTAGTTTTCTGAAGAGCATTTTTGAAGCTCTTAGTGGGCGGGAGTCAGCTGTCGCCATCTTGGAATCGCGTCATTGCACGTCACTAATCGAAAATGGGCAAATAGGCGGGACGTGGGTGGAGCTGGTTGCTGAAACCACGCCCGCCTAGCGCAACGGTAGTGACAGCAGCGGCAATCCACCTGTCACTCAAGTGGCCACACCCTAAATTATGCAGAACTTTAAGGCTTAATATAAATTAAACGGACGAGTTATAAAAAAAATTCACCCCTTCACAGTTGACATGAAGGGCAAAATTAGCTATATAGACCAAAACCACTTTATGAACCAGGCTGTAAACATTTTTTTTTCTGCTGTGAAGTTGGTCACTTTAACATGGGGAGTCTATGGGATTGACTCCCTTTTGCAGCCAGTCTCTAGCGGCCAGTCGATGAATTGCAGTTTTAGTCACTTCCGTGTTGGCTTCAAGAGGGAGACCGGGAGGTTGCCGCTTGGTGCTTGCATATAAATGTGTCTTAACAGCGTCTAGAGACAACCACCCTACAATGATAAAAATCCATTCAATCCTTTTTTTTTTTAATTTCCAAAAAACCTAAACAGTCTCGGTTATCAAGCGTTTTGATTTTATGAGCAGTATGATGTCATACTGCTCAGGCCCCGCCCACAACTGCTGACAGACTATCCTGTATTAGCATATTTCTTCCCTCAGCCAGTTGTACGCTGTCCGCTCGAGCGGCTATAGTGACAACAGTGTCTTGTAAGCAATACAGGTGTTTTGTAGTTGGATGTAAAAGTAAACATAACAGTCTTCATTTTCTCCTGACATCAGAACCACTGAGGACAGTGTGAATTAGTTTTGTTTTTGATGGTAATGCACCACCGAATACACTAAAATCAGAAGAGAGGGGTAGGGTGAGCAGTAGCTCATTATCATTTAAAGAGACATACACTGAAATGCCTTGCTGTGAAAGCTGTTCTTGATGGTAAAAAGGGTGTTTTGCAGTCCAGTGAGGAATTTGAACCAAAGTATGTTGTAGACATTTCATGAAGACCCTAAAGAATCATACCAACTTGCGAAAAATGGACATCTGATGTCCCCTTAAATACTTAGTTTTACAATTAAACATTTTACTATAGTATTTTTATTTTAAGTAATAGTTATTATTAAATTAAAAACTGCATTCATAGTATTCATCAACTGTACATATGAATACTGGCTTGAAATGAACAATGCAGATGTGATAAAATGTCCTGACAGAAGTTAATTGAATGAGTTTATTATCATATGATTTATCAAAACGTAAACAGCTTTACTCACATGATGCTTGTGTTCAGTGAATAAAAATACTGCATTCTGCTCCCAGCATTGCTGATGGCACTGATACATAGAAAATAATTTGTTTTAATTCACCATTTCAACACCGTGAAGTTGGATGGGCTTTCAGTGACCAGGCAGGACTTAACATACTGTATGTCTGCCTCCCTCCCCTTAAAAAAAAAAAAACCATAGTGAATATTTACAGCTTGATGTTCCATTTAATATTTACAAGTACTCCAAGAAAGTCAAATATTAAATATTTCACTTCAGTGAGGTAGGTCACT
Source organism: Labeo calbasu (assembly GCA_019740295.1). Classification (NCBI taxonomy): domain Eukaryota; kingdom Metazoa; phylum Chordata; class Actinopteri; order Cypriniformes; family Cyprinidae; genus Labeo; species Labeo calbasu. Next base: position 16,563 of record JAHKKF010528035.1, on the reverse strand, counting down.
TTTAAGGCTAATGTGAAACTTCAAAAGACAATGACCGAAACCAAAATCCACAATATTCGTATTATTACAGTCTGTAATTACAAAAGAATGATATTTAATACCTCAAATGCCTGTGCACTGAAATAAACATATAGTATGTATAGGGAGTGAAAACCGATAAGTGAATAGAGTTTCATATTCATGTGATTTGTACATAAAGGCAGGATTCCGAATTCAAGACCACCAACATTATATATAAATACGGAACTTCCCAAAAAGGTAGAAAAAAGTCCCTTTTTCTCACTTACGTCACAACCCATGCCAGTGAAGACATAGCAGCCTTCCAAGTAAACGATATGTAAAAATGACATTTCCATTTTTAAAAATGAGAGGCCACAAAAAGGCTCTTAAAAGCCACTTTAAATACAAAAAGTAGCCACCCACAAAGCAGCCAGGGGGGATCAAATCACTGACCCCACACTGTCCCTTATCTGTTCTTCTTGTCTTGACTGAGTCCATTTGTTTCAAGTCCGTCCAGATGGAGATGCCGAGTGCTGTATTTACGGATCAGAGCTCCAGGCAGCAGAGCAACACAGGCAATTAGCAGTAGTTTCAACACCACACTCCAGGAGAACAAGTCATCCAGAGAGGAAATATGAGACAGCATTGATCCCGTCTGGACGCAGATGAAGTTGTACGGCATCAGGCCTGAAAGAAAATGCAGATGTTTTTTAAACAAATGCTATGAATATTAAGAGAAATGTTCTTAAATATATACTCTATTTAACTGTTTACCAATGAAGACAGCCATGAAGAAAAGTGTGACAGGAATATTCAGTATTGGGGAGGTCATGTTTAAGAACCAGTTTGGACTCATGGGAAAGAATCTCAGGAACAGCAGAAAAAAGAACAAGCTACTTCTGTTTTCCTCAACCTGGGAAAAAGGTAAAAATAACAACAATGAACAAAATAATATTATAATTTAATACTTATGTTCTTAAAGGTAACATTTTTCACGTTTAAGTGCTAGAATTGGGTTCCCAGTGCATCTACCAACCCAGAAAATGTGAAAAGTGGATTTATTAACTTATTTACTGTATATTACGCTGCTGTCACACAGATCTAATATAAACATGCGATTTCTTTTCCAGGTGTTTACCTTCACAGACATAACCAACTGTTTTTGTAACTTATTTGTGTGTATTTGACAGTTTAAGCGCAATAAGACATGAAAGAGAACATGGCATGTTAGTTTAACACTCACATGCTGTGTGACAGCCGCTTTCTGTGCGTTTGCTTCGGATGTGTGCGTTTAGAAAACCCTATATCAGAAGTTTAAACTAATATGGTTTAATACACTATTTTGGCACGATAGACATGATAATCAAAACCAAACAGATGTTTTTATAGCAGAGTATCTGAGGTACAAGCTGTAAAGGCACAATCCTATTCTGGAAAAGGAGGCGGGAAGCAGCAGCTCATTTGCATTTAAAGAGACATGCACGAAAACAGCGTGTTTCTGCTTCCACTCAAAACGGGCATTTTCAAAATGATATAATTAAAGATCTGTGGGGTATTTTGAGGTGAAAGTTCAGACACATTCTGGGGACACCTGAGACTTGTATTACATCTTGTATAAAAGGGCATAATGGGTCTCCTTTAAATGACGAGATAACTTAATGTACCTTCTTTTGCAGTGTGGCCACCTTGTCAGGGAAAAGTCTCACAATATGCTGCTTGCCAAACGCCTGCGACAGGAGGAAACAGAAAGTGGCGCCCACTGTGGTGAGGACACAGGCGAGGAGAAGACCAAACCACGTCCCAAACAAGGCCCCAGCCAAGATGTTCTGGTAAAAAAAGGTTGTAAGATCAAAGTATATAAAGGTACTTGTACAGAACTGTCGTGCTAATTTTGTCAAATTGACTCAAGTTGGTTTCGATGTAATTCGCCAACACTACGAAAAAGTGCAGCTTGTCAGAAACTAAAAAAAAAAAGGAAAATAGGAGAAATTTTTAACAGTTCCTCCTTTTGTGTTAGGGGTCAACTTTACCCATGTTTTTGTTCAAATTTACTTGCATTGACAAAATAAAAACATTTTTCTAGCGAATATTTGCACACAGAGGTGCAAAATAAGTAAAGCTAAATATAAATGGTACATTATTTGTTTGTTTGAGGGTCAAAGTTTTTTTTTAATATAAATAAAGTATTTTCACGACGTGTCTTCAAACGGCACTGAACGTAAACAATGCCACTGAATCGAACGAAATTCGCAACTTTTGCATATTACTGCTGTTGAAAATTGTCAGTTATTGTCACATTTTGGGCTGTACTAATCAGTCAGAACTAGAAAAAATTTGGAGTATTATAGACTGCCGAAAGTTATAACAAATCAAGGGGAAGAGTACCAAAAACTGTCTGAGGAACAAAAGGTGTTTGTGGTTGGCCAAACTGAACCAGGTGTGTGTTGTTATCATTTTCAGTCAGGTAGGTGAAATATTAGGCTAATATCTTAATTAATACTGCTCGTATGTATCTTTACTACCTATTAACTTTAGTTTGTCAAAATATTGCGCCCTTTCCTGCTTATAAAATAACTCTCCATATGATTTAGCTGCTTCCACGCATTTTTTCCGTGGTTTAGACAGCATAAATTAGCAGAACAATGTATTCGATAGCACATTAAACATGCGATCAATGCTGCTGTTTACATCTGAATATCTCCAATATGGCCGCACACCCGGGAACCTTAACAAACAGTGATGTAAGTGCAAACCTTTTATAAAAAGTGCTGAGTGTTAGATGGTATGTATTGGTAAACAGTGTCTGACTTTTGTTATGTCTTTTTCTCAAACACTTGTAAGGGGAAATTGGGTTTCTCACACTTCATCTCAGTTCTGCAACAGCCTAATAGCAACTGAAAACAAAGAGTTTCACATGTGTTGATTTTTGGTGAATCACATGGAAACCATTGGGGGTCAAACTGATCTTGGTCACCACAATTTGTACAGCTTTTTCAAAACACATCTGCTGTATGTGTTGAAACCTTGCACGTACATTCATGACCCTAAGTGAGACAATATTTTAAGACGGTATCAAGCAGTTTAAAAATCAAATGTGGGTCAAACTGACCTGCATTCAAGTATAGTGCTTATAAACTCTACTTACTAAGAAAGAGGAACCGGGTATGGCAAAAGCCTGCTTGTAGAGGTAAGCACTGCAGAAGAGTAACAGCACATATCCTGTGTGTTCTGTCTTGTAAAACTGCAACAGCTCTGCCATCTCTTTCAGCTCATCCAGGTCTGATGGGAACTTCAACCTGGACCAAAAAAAGTCACATGACAGAGTTTACATTGGTAACCTTGCAGGGACAGTATCTCTGGTAATTATGCATCTGGTTCAAGGACACTATAGTTGCCCTTTTGCAAAGTTTAAACCTACAACTTCGATATTAAACCAACTCATCCGAGCTAAGAGGCTGAGTAACACGACATCACAGACAACAGTAGTGGATGTTTAAGAATAAACGTCTGTATTATTAACATGGTAGCAACACAACAGATCTAATTTCACTGCCAAAGGACAAATGACAGCTGGAGGCAAGGACAAGATAGAGAGCATCCATTTTGGAAATGCTTCACAGTTATGTTTGTCACACTTTGCAAGCTATACATTCTCAGAATGTTTTGTATAAAACTGAAATATAAGCTGTGACCGCTGCATATAGCAAACGACGGTACTCATTATCACACAAGCAAGAGAAGCACACCTGGAGGCTGCAGTCTCCATTTCACTTGGGTTGTCTTCATCATCATTAGATTTTCTCGTCTCTCCTTCATGGTTTTTCTTAGGCAGTTGAGGTCCAGGAGGGAGATAGGACGATAGTAAATAAAGGTAAAAAGTAGCCGTCAATATCACAGCGATAAGACCAACAAGCGAACGCATGACGGAATAAATAAAGGGCGCAGATACCGCATGTCTAATTCACTGCGGATAATTTCCGGGAACGATATTACTTATTAATATTCATTAGGGTATGCTGCCGTTCAGAGCCGCTGATTGGTGGGGTTTTTGACGTGCCTGACTACGTGATCTTTTTTAATATTCATAAGCTTCGTTGATTCGCCAGTTTACCAAACGTAAAATGATCAATCAAACAGAAGCAGGAAAAGTTAAATATTATATTTAACTATATGTTCCATTCTCTAAAAAGCTTTATACTAACTGCTGCGGTTTGTTTAAAGTCATTTGTAAAACCAAAACGAAAATACCTCAGAAATATACAGTTCCACTCAAAACTATATTTAGTCCTCTTTATACATTTTATGTCAATTCAGTAATTGCAAATAGGTTTTGTCTTTTAGCCAATCGGGTAAAGACTAGTGGGTGGACGTCACGTCACGTAATTAATATTCATGAGCCAGTCATTGACCGTAGTAAAATTTGTAAATTCGCTTCCGGGAATGGAAGCGCTGTCTCCAGCGATGACCAGATGTTATTTGAATAACTTTTTAACTTTTTTTTAGCAAGGCAATGTTTTATACTCACAGTAAAAGTCAATTGTCATGGAAGATACGTAGGACATAAAACGTGTCCTGACTTAAAGATACGCTCAAATAATAAGAGTGGGCGTGATTGCACTGACGCACTGAATTTGCTAGTGATAAGATCCAAAGTCCTGCAGTTCTTTCAACTCACAACACCGTCCAGCTCAACAAAATGGCCAGATATGAACTTGTTAAACGATCAGTTGCTCTGATCACTCTTACCAACCCACCAGTCAATGCCTTAAGGTGAGTGAAAAACTTGCTTGTTACTAAAACATAATGCATTACTTAATGCATTATTATTGTTCATCTGTGTTTGTTAAAAAAAACTACAGTATTGCATACAATCTTAGCATAGATTTTCTATTATTAATGTCATACTTTGTATTAAACATTTATAAATGGCGAGATTTATACACATGATCTCGTCCACACAGACGAAGTGTCTATAAAAAAATTTCAATTGCATTGTTATAAACCCATTTAAGTTGATGAACAATGGTTGCTTGAACATTTCCATCTACTCTTTCTTATTAGTTCTCCAGTGCGTCATGCCATTGGAAAGAGCGTGGAACGTGCCCTGAGTGACCCAAAGGTCACGGCTGTGGTCATCTGTGGAGAGAATGGAAGATTCTGTGGAGGTTAGAATAATAAAGATAACTATCCACTATATTTTAATTAAATACTTGTTCTGGCTGATTTATGTACAGGCTGAAATACACTACACAACTTTAAAACACTAGGTGTCATTCACTTGAAAAATGGTTACAGAGAAGAACTATGCATACATTTAACCAACCAACGATCACACACAACCACACTTCAAAGTTGTTCCAGCAAACTCATGCAGAAACATACACTGTGTATTCAAGCCGTAATAAAACTAATCTAATCTAATATCTGACGATGCATTCTTCTGCAGGTGCTGACATCCGTGAGTTTGCTGGGCCTTTAACAGGACCTCCACTATTACCCGTGTTTGACGCCATAGAGGCAGGAGAGAAGCCTGTTGTTGCTGCCATAGAGGGGGTGGCTCTAGGTGGAGGCTTTGAATTAGCCCTATTCTGTCACTACCGTATTGCACACTCTAAGGTGAACCGTTTCATACCGTTATTTATTCTTTTGAGCCTGCACAGCTAGCTTCAGTGTTGTGCAATACTGTCTAATGCTGATGTGTCCCTAGTTAATCAGGGGAACTTTGATATCAATATTTGAAGTTTGTCAAAGAAGTGAAAGGTTGTTGATTTGTGGTGTATGCAATGAGTATATAGTGAATAAAGTATTTTGTGTTTCAGGCACGTCTTGGACTTCCAGAGGTGACTTTGGGCATCCTGCCAGCTGCAGGGGGAACACAGCGTCTTCCCAGGCTCATTGGCATTCCTGCTGCTCTAGAACTGATCACAACTGGTAAATCATACACTTAGCCTACAGGCACACCCACAATTTACCCCAACAGATTTCAGCCACTTTGCGAACTTCAACCACATGCCCTTTCAACAACCCTTCAAAAAAAAAAAAAACATAGCCATGTCATACAAAGAGTGTTTCTGAAATTTTAGATTGGCTAAAAACAGTGAGCCTGTCTCCTAATTCTTTTTTTCTGGTTTAGTAACTGTAATATTTCAATTGATATTTCATAAATACTCACTTTTGCAAGTGCTACATTTAATCTGATAAGGTACATTATGATAATTTTTTTTTTAAAGCACTTGATTGTGTTTTCAGTAATAAATAAAACTTTTCCCACTAGGTGTCAGCATTGTACATTGTTTGTGATTGATTTGCCTTTAGGGCTTACAGAAATAGTTAATCCAAAACTAAAAAAATAAACCATGTATTATTTGTTCACCCTTGTGTCATTCCAAACATAGAAGAATTTTTACAGTACCTATTTTCTAGTCTTAAGTAGCAGGGGTATATATGTAGCGATAGCCAACAATTCATTGTATGGGTCAAAATTATCGATTTTTCTTTTATGCCAAAAATCATTAGAATATTAAGTAAAGATCATGTTCTATGGAGATATTTGGTAAATTACCTAGCATAAATATATCAAAACTTAATTTTTTGTTAGTAATACGCATTGCTAAGAACTTAATTTGGACAACTTTACAGGTAATTTTCTTAATATTTTATTTTTTTTGCACCCTCAGATTCCAGATTTTCAAATAATTGTATTTCGACCAAATATTGTCCTATCCTAACATTATTTTATTTTATTTTATTTTTATTGTGGGCATGTGTAAAAATTCTGGTAATATAACAGCATACAAGATTGAAACGCTGTAAGGATGAGTAATTTATTTAACAAATGAGCAATCAGATTTCAGTTGTTTTATGATTATGATGGGATTTTCATCACCCGTTGTCATAATATATTAAGCAGAAAAATAATCAAGTAAAGCACCCACATCGCTCAGTTCCTCTTTTACCAACAGCAACATTATTATTTGATATTGCAGGCCGCCATATCTCCGCGCAGGAGGCTCTGAAGCTGGGCATCGTTGACCAGGTCACAGATCAAAATGCTTGTGAGATGGCTCTGGAGTTTGCCCTGAAAGCTGTAGGTATGTCATGAGCTGGCAAAGCAGAAATACGGATATTACAGTCTGAGCAGTACAGGGAAGCAGAGTCTTTGGCAGTCTTTCAGAGTCAGGGGACGTAGCAGATAAATCCTTTGTCACAGCAAATGGAATTAATGTTTCATATCCTTGTCAGCGAGTTTCAGAGTCGTTCTGTGCTTTTGATCTATTTTTCAAGAAGTGAAAAGGAACAAACATTATTAGAATATTAATTATGAGCCCTCTGAGCATTGGAGAATGATTTGAACAAATTAGTTTTTTTTTATACAAATGTTTTTGCCATAATAACAGTTGCCTTTTATGATAAGATGGTCTTAATATCACCTCAAACCAGTTTAAAAACATGCCAAATGTTAATAATTATACTTTTACAGCTGACTCTACAGCTGTCTTTAAAAAAATTGGCTATTTACAGGTCAAGTGGAGTCAAAAATGATTGTTTATACTGTCGCTTGGAGGGAGTTGAATCGTGTTCGGTCTGAAAAAGTGATTAGAGACACTGCAGCTTGTGAAAAATGAATGCCAATCCTTCACCTTCTGCTTGACCCTCATTTCCTCCAGTAATGAAAAATCATATGAGAGCAATTAAATCATAGAAAGAATTGCTGGACTCTCTGAAATATTTCTGTCAAATTATTCAGCTTTTCTAGGTCTACAGTAAGTGCAGCTGTTCGTTTCGCTCGACAGGCCACAAATTCTCGCTGAGACTGAGGGAGCCAGATCCCTTGTAATGTGAATGTTGTGAGTGACACTCTTAGGGAGAGATCAGGGTTCATCTAGAGTCAGGATAAGCTCTGGAGGGAGATTAAAGATTGGCCACAACTAATGCTCTCACTGTAATCACACGCTGAGCGAAGATCAACCCGACCAAATCCTCGCGACAGTCAACTAAATGGAATTGCGGAGCAGGTATGGTGGACAACACCCAAATGTGCCTGATTTACTGACTAATGGGAAATACCTATTGTAAATGATTTAAAATAGTCAGATCTGTCAGAATGTAAACAGGTTGTTTCCAAAAATGCGACAACAGAGAGTATGTTTAAAGAAAATGGCTGATTGTAAGCCTGGATGTTAAATCTAATCAATGTGATAGGTAAAAAATTACACTACCAGTAAAAAGATTTTTAATGTTTTTTTAAAGAAGTCTCTTCTGCTCACCAAGCCTGCATTTATTTGATTCAAAGTAAAAACTGAAATATTTTTACTATTTAAAATAACTGTTTTCTATTTGAAAATATTTTAAAATGTAATTCATTCATGTGATTTATAAGCTGATTTTTTAGCATTATTACTTCAGTCACATGATCCTTCAGAAGTCATTCTAATATTGTGATTTGCTGCTCAAAAAATATTTATTATTATTAGAAGCAGAATTTTTTCAGGTTTCTTTGATAAATAGACAGTTTAGAAGAACAGCATTTAGCTGAAATAGAAATCTTTTGTAACATTATAAATGTCTTTATCATCACTTTTGATTAATTTAAAGCATCCTTGCTAAATAAAACATTAATTTCTATAATTTCTTTCAAAAAAAAAAATACTGACTCCAAGCTTTTGAATGGTATAGTGTATAATGTCACAAAGGCTTTTTATTTCAGATAAATGCTGATCATTGGATCTTTCGATTCATCAAAGAATCCTGAACAAATGTACTCAACTGTTTTAAATATTGATGATATTAATAATAATGTTTCTTGAGCAGCAAATCAACATATTAGAATGATTTCTGAAGGATCATGTTCACAATATTACTGTTTTTGCTGTATTTTGCATCAAATAACTGCAGGCTTGGTGAGCAGAATTCTTTAAAAAACATTAAAAATCTTTTGACTGGTAGTGTATACCATTTTATTCTTCTTGAAAAAAGTATCACTTTTTTCACAAAAAGATAAGCAGCAACTTTTTTTCATCATAACAAGATAATAAGACATGTTTTTTGAGCACCAAACACTGTGACACTGAAGACTGGAGAGAAAATTCAGCTCTACCATCACAGAAACCAGTTATTTTAATTTGCAATAATATTTCACAGTATTTTTTAAATCAAATTAATGGAGGCTTAATGACAGATATTTTTATATATTGCAAATTTTTTGTGCTTCATAATTGCTATAAGTCTATAATTTTATTTAGTATCATTGCTTTTGTATCAGTACTTAATGAGATGAGTAGTTAATTTACATAGAAGAATGTGTTATGAGTGTATTTTTACTGATTTCTGATCATTTATTTGCCTCAAATCAAATGTTAAAATGTTATCATGTATCTTGTAGCTCTTTGCTTGAAGAATTTGTTTAAAATCCTGTTTCCTCTTTCCATGGGAAAAATACTTGCAGAACCAGGATTGTTATGTGTTTGTTTTATTTTATTAATTTACTTATTTAACCAGGAACTATGTAGAAAGTAATCAAAAGTGACATCCATATTCCCTGAACACTTTTTGTAGAATCTCGCTCCCAGCTCTCATCGCTACGGAGATTTATCTTGTTTTCCAGTCGCCCAAACATCTGCCAAATGCACCTATCAGGATCTGACCCAGCCCCACACTACATACTCACAATAAATCACAGCATTAGTGATTCAAGTCCTGCCCACAGCATCACAGATTAACCACGGATACATCTGTATCGTGCAATATAGCACAGCACACAGGCATCAAACTGAACACTCCTTATGCTTTCATGTGCTACATGAAATGTATTACTTGTACAACTACTAATGTACTACTTTATTGTACAGTACAATAAAAATGCCACCATGATAATTAACGGGTGATCACAAGCTTACTGAATCAAGTTTAGTGAAAAATGTGCAGTATTTGGAGCTCCAAAATTTAGAGAATTAATGCACTTGAACAGTGTTTTGGAATACTCAGTTCTATCAATATACTTTATATTGATTGCTCAAAACAGGACAGTGCAGAAAGCAGACAAAACTGTTGGTTTGTGGTTCTGCTGGCCCTTTAAAGCTCATCAGTGTGACCCAGATTCCAGAGAGAAAGATGAATCTAATGCAGTTAGAAGCTATATTGAATCAAGTACCGCCCTGCATAATCCTTTTAGTGAGGCAGGAAGTCAAACGTTAGAACCTCTGATAAATTCAGAAAAATGCAGTTTTGATGGGCTGCTGTGTGTTGAGTTATGTGTGGGTGTATGCGTGAGGAAGTGTGAATGCCAGACAGAATATGACTCAAGTCAGGTCTAGTGTTTATGTGTGCCACACTGTGTTTGAGTGCTTTTGAGTGATTATACACTTTCAAACTTTCAGAAATTCAAAATATTTTAGCAAGTGATATGGATTAGCATAGGAATTTTGGAATATTGGTCAATGAATTTGTTGAAATTTGAATTAATCTACTCTATGATTGTTGTGTAATACTGTATATAGATCACTACAACTTTCCATTGTTCAAAGTATAGTTCACCCAAAAATGAAAATTCTGTCATTAATTACTCACCCTCATGTCGTTCCAAACCCGTAAGACTTTCGTTCATCTTCTGAACGAAAATAGATATTTTTGGTGAAATCCGAAAGCGTCCTGACCTGACCCTGCATAGACAGCAATGCAACTGACACATTAAAGACCCAGAAAGGTAGTAAGAACATCGATTAAAATAGTCCATGAGAATTCTTGTAGTCCATGTGTATTTCGTAGCTTCATAAAATTAAGGTTGAACCATTGATGTTACATGGACTATTTTAACGATGTCCTTACTATCTTTCTGTGCCTAGAACGTGGTAGTTGTGTTGCTGTCTATACAAGGTCAGAAAACTCTCAGAGTTCATCAAAAATATCCTAATTTGTGTTCTGAAGATGAATAAAGGTCTCACAGCTTTGTAACGACATGAGGGTGAGTAATTAATGACAGAATGCTCATCTCTTAAATCTGTAATTCAAATCAGGAACATGGATTAGTCTACTCAGTAATGTCCACTCAGCATTGCCTTTGTGTATCACATTATATTTTGAGATCATATGTGTTATATCTTTAACAGGCAAACCGCTGTCTCCCCGGAGAGTGAGCACGCTGACCACACCCTGCCCTCCAGATCTGGACGCTCTCTTAGAAGCAGCCACCATGCGGGTTAAAAAGAAGGCTCCGGGAGTGATGGCACCTTTGGCTTGTATTCAGGCAGTGCGGGCAGCCGCTACAATGCCTTACAGCAAGGGAATGAAGCGGGAGAGTGAACTGATGGTCACTCTTTTCAACTCTGGCCAGGCCCGGGCTCTTCAGTACTGCTTCTTTGCTCAGAGGACTGCTGGGAAATGGACTCTACCCAGTGGAGCACAATGGAACAACAGCAAACCCAGAGAGATCCGGAGTGCAGCCGTCATTGGTATCAAAAGAAAATGTCTTTATGTGCATGAACAAGACCTGGGAATGGTACCAGGATTATTATTGTCCAAAATTGAAAATTCTGTCATTAATTACTCATCTTATGTCGTTCCAAACCTGTAAGACATTCGTTCATCTTCGGATTATAAATTAAGATTTTTATGAAATCTGAGAGCTTTCTGACCCTGCATAGACAGCAATGCATCTACCACATTTTTTGTTTCTTTCTGCACAAAAAATATTCTCGTAGCTTCATAAAATTAAGGTTGAACCACTGATGTCGCTGTTTTAACTGTTTTAACGATATCATTACTACCTTTCTGGGCCTTGAACGAGTCAGTTGTGTTGCTGTCTATGCAGGGTCAGAAAGCTCTCGGATTTCATTAAAATTATCTTCATTTGTGTTCAGAAGATGAACAAAGGTCTTACGAGTTTGTAACGACATGAGGGTGAGTAATTAATGACAGAATTTTCATTTTTGGGTGAATGATCCCTTTAACTTAAACTATTAAAACATTTATGTTAATTTAAAAAAAGTAAAAAAAAAAATATAAATATTAAATGAAAAACTTGGCAATTGACTGCAATAAACTGAAGCACTAAAATTACTAATGGAAATTTAAAAAACTAAAACTAAATTTAATTATGATTAAATTAAACCTAAATAATATTTAGATAATAATAATAAAAATAATAATAATAACACATTTAATAAAAACATTCACAAAAAAATGTGGAAGAAAATATTAAAATAAAAGCTAATCAAATGTATTAGTAAAAACTATAATAGTATATAAATATACTGCACTGTAGAGGGATAGTTTACAGAAATGTAAAAAAATTTTGTCATCATTTTCTCACCCTCTTAATGTTCCAAACCTGTAGGACTTACTTTCTTCAGTGGACCATAAAATAAGATACAGTAATGTGAAGAACAACACTAAACTCCACTAACTTCCATTGCATGGATTAAATAGTTTCTTTTGCAACTTTAAAGCATACATTTGATCAGCATGCCCCTTGTTAATTGAAAACATTGCTGGCATCATTCTCTCTCTCTCTGTTGAACAACAGGAATACAGAAATTAGTTTAAAAAATGTTAATTTTAAACCCCCTTTGTCTTATTTCTGTTCAGCATTCTCATCTTGGAAAGCTTTATGCATACTTATTGGTTGTTAGTGTGCTAATGTTGATTTTCAGCGGCGTCGAAAACATCTGTTTGCTTGAAGTTTGAGACAAGCAGAGATGTTCTCTTATCACAGAGGAAGGAAGCTGGCACTGTGCAAACCATCATGCATAGAATTCTGGCACAGTTTTGTGCTCTGCTCAGTTTCACCATCTGCCAATTAACAAGTCTAATTGTGCCCTATGTTTTGAATTGCTAGTTTTCTTTTACTCTGAACTGACCGTCAGTTTTGTCACCCTTTCAGGTTTGGGTACTATGGGAAGAGGCATTGTTGTGTCTCTGGCACGTGTGGGAATTTCTGTCATTGCTGTAGAGTCAGAAAAGAAACTCTTGGAGAATGGCAGACAGATGGTGATTGGCATGCTGGAGAGAGATGCCAAAAGACGAGGAGTGAGTGCCTCTCTCAATCTTCTGAAATTCACGCTCAGCTTACAGGACCTGAAAGATGTGGACCTTGTTATTGAAGCAGTCTTTGAAGACATGGCACTGAAGAAGCGTGTTTTCCAAGAATTGTCCAAGGTCTGTAGACCAGGCACTCTGCTCTGCACTAACACCTCTGGATTGGACGTGGACGCTCTGGCTGGTGTGACGGATAGGCCGCACCTGGTGGCTGGGATGCACTTCTTCTCACCTGCACATGTCATGAAGCTCCTAGAAGTTGTCTGTGGGCCTCGTTCCTCAAGTGAAACCATCGCTACAGCGATGAGCCTTGGGAAGAAGATGGGAAAGGTGAGCGTCACTGTTGGAAACTGCCCTGGTTTTGTCGGAAACCGCATGCTGAAGCCTTACCTGGATCAAGCCACCTTCCTGCTGGAGGAGGGAGCCACACCTGAACAAATCGACAAGGCTCTGGAGGACTTTGGTTTTGCGATGGGAGTCTTTAGGATGTCTGATCTTGCAGGCCTTGACGTTGGTTGGAGAGTCCGGAAGGAATCTGGATTGACCGGGCCTGACGTTGATCCAAAAAATCCCCCACGTAGGCGCCAAGGACATAAGTACTGTCCCCTTCCAGACATGGTCTGTGAGCAAGGCAGGTTTGGGCAGAAGACAGGTCGAGGTTGGTACATGTACGACAAACCTGGAGATACGAACGCAAAACCCGACCCACTGATTCAGAACCTTCTTGAGACGTACAGGAGCAGGTACGGGATTCAACCACGCAACATCTCAGATCAGGAAATAATCGAGAGATGCCTTTTCGTACTGGCCAACGAGGGCTTCCGTATCCTGGAAGATGGCATGGCTGCCCGACCCGAGGATATTGATGTCATCTATCTGTTCGGTTATGCCTTTCCAAGACATCGAGGTGGTCCTATGTTCTACGCCAGCATGGTGGGCCTGGAAAGAGTGCTGGAGAGGTTGGAGCATTATCACCAGGCCCATCCTGATGTGCCTCATTTGGAGCCCAGTGCGTTGTTGAAAAAGCTTGTGGCTTGTGGCAGTCCTCCTGTTCAACAATGGAGAGAGCATATCAAAACAATGCGCAGCCATCTCTGAAAGCACAATATGCCAAATCTCTTCATTTTTAAATGCTGTTATTAATAAAGAAATTACTTTCTCACCTCTTAACTCTGTCTCGTCAGCTCTCATTATGTCCACCTGAAGAGGTTTTCAAGAGGTTGTGTGTTGTATTTTTAGCATTTCTTAGAAGCAGATGTCTTTAGTTTTGGCAGAAAGCCAAATAAATCCAAACAAATTACCTTCTTTCATTTTTGCACAGCTCTGGTCTCATGCCCCATTGGTGTTTCATTTACCCTGCTGTCAAAATGCATTAGAAAAGTGGCATTTTCTTTTAAAGGATTCATGGATGAGAGCGTTCTCAGATGCTTGCAGATGCCCATAAGTTCACAACAACTTACATTCTCTGTACACTACTAATCAAATGTTTGAGGTCAGTATGATTTAAAGGGATAGTTCACCCAAAAATGAAAATTCTGTCTTTAATTACTCACCCTCATGTTGTTCCAAACTCGAAAGACCTTCGTTCATATTCAAAACACAAATTAAGATATTTTTAATGAAACGACGAGCACTTTCAGTCCCTGCATAGACAGCAACGCAACTACCACATTCAAGGCCTAGAAAGGTAGTAAGGACATTGTTAAAATAGTCCATGTGACATCAGTGGTTGAACCGTAATGTTATGAAGCTACGAGCATACTTTTGTGCACAAAGAAAAAAAAAAAACGACTTCATTCAACAATTTCTACTCTTTTGTGTCGGTCTTTGATGCACATTCACAACAGTACCACGACGCATGGGGTTAACGAAGTCTCGCACACCAATGCTCCATTTATTTGATCAAAGATACAGAAAAATAATATTGTTATATTGTTACATATATTGTAATATTGTTACAATTTATATTGTAATATTTTTCGAGGTTCAAGCACGTAGCTTGTAATTGTTAGAATGGCCAAGGATCAGCAATCTCCACGTAAAAACTGATTGCGCAGACCAAACCGTAAGTTGTAGAGACTTGAAACTTGGAAGGATGGTAGTACTCACACCGTCTACAATGTCACCAAGGCTCGCCCCAATCGGCTTGACGGTGGCACTACAGCGATCAAAAGTATGAAATTGCTTATAACTCAACCGTTGGTCGCAGGTTTCATGTTTCAAGTGTTTCATGTCGTTGGAATCCTTGGCACACGCCAGACAAAACGCATGCCTCAGATTCGTCTGTCACCCTGGTGAAATTTTGGTGTATTTTGCATTTTTTGAAAAACCTTCCTTTGCAAACTAGTACTAGGATTTTCACAAGATTGTAACCAACCTAGTGCAGGAAGATTCTTTGGGGAGTGTATATCAATAATTAGCAAAAAAACCTGAGCTTTCAACTCTCCATCGCAAAGGGATGCCAGAACGTTTGAAAGGGGCAAGTCTGCCTTTACTAAACCTTTTGAATGTAATGAGATATCTTGGCCAAACTCACAACATGTGTGTAAGAGCTCACTCTGATGTCACATGAAGAAGCAAGGAGCTTGGCCACTTGGTGGCACTTTAAAGGGGTCATCGAATGCTAAGTTCACTTTTTCATGTTGTTTCAACATTAATGTGTGTTGGCAGTGTATGAACAAAGTGTTTGTGTATGTGGCGTCACACCGACAGAGGCCGCTCCCACGATAGTTGATTGACATGAGCATCTTACCTTAGAACAGCTGTAACAGTCCGACCTCTTTGTTTCAATGCTGGAGCAGGGATGTAAGTTAGACAAGAATATCTCCGATTGAGCGATTGAGGTGTTGTGTTGCTGGATGTAATAATGAACGTAGTGGTCGTCATTTACTCCCAACATCTGAGCCGCTTAAGATGCAGTGGATTACATTTGTTTGTGAAGGGAATGTGCCTCCTGATTTAAGGTTACATATATCCGTCTATGTTCGTGCAAATCATTCGTGATCCAGCTTCATTTACAGCAGAAGTGAGTATAAGGGTTTTTTATGAATTTTGCATCGTCTTTCCTAATAATGTGCTAGTTAGCAAGTTTAACGGCTAAACGGGGCTAAATACGTCTAATGTAAACAGACTCGTCTCTCCACAAAAAGAAGAGAGGGGCGGGGCGAGCAGAGCTTATTTGCATTTAAAGCAGCCTCGACCAGAAAGATGATTTTTGCAGAGCTGATTTTGTTAAGGTAAAAAGGGTGTTGTTTTACACCACTATTGAGAATTTTTAACCAAAGTATATTATAGACCTTTCAATATCACATTTTCCAAGGGCATAAACGATTGTATATTGCACATTTTTTTCACACACATGATGCACAATAAACAAACAACTTTGCCTCTAGAACCACTGCTGTCAATCAAATCGTTTGTTAAATGATTAAGAAAATGTAAAAAACCTACTTTAGTCTTAGGTTTTGGCTCAATCTAGGAAAAACCACTTCAGTGGTCCAATTTTCTGGACTCTTTAGGTCAATAATTATA
>JAHKKF010528034.1:6030-22919 GCA_019740295.1 Labeo calbasu | reverse complement strand
GAGGTGACCACAGAGTGGGTCAGCGTGTATACACTATAGTGCTGGTAAGGATTGCATACAACTTCATGTCTTAAATGGGCGAACTATCCCTTTAATATAAAGTGGGTCCAATTATTCTTTCTCAACACATTCTATCAATGCTATCAAAAGGTTTCCCTTCATTTGTTTTCCACCATGTCCCCATTATTTGACATATACTACTTTACATTTGACGTACTATAGACAGGCTTCACATTCATGCAGCAGCAGCTGCTTTTGCCCCAGTAATATCAAATTAGAAGACTTCAAACCGAAGTACAGGGTTGCCGGTAAAAATTGCGTTCCAGGGGGTAAAATACACGTTTTTTGGAGGGGTTCCCCTGGTAAAATTTGCATTCCAGTGACTAAGTATCACGTTATCGGTGTCGCTACAACTTGCGGCGACAGTGTTAAAGTAGCCCAGTTAGGCAGGAAACCGTAAAAAGCGCAGATTTAAATGCATCCTCTGCATCAGAATGTTATGATTGGCCCAGAGTAGACGTCTTACGTCAGCGCATTCTGAAATTGTACATGCTCATACCAGTAATCTTGTTCTGCATTCACACAGAGCACATTACCGTAATGGTAATGTTACAATTTCTCATACTGGTAAATTGCCGGAACGAATTTACCGTTATTTTTGAAAAGGTCCTGTTCACACATGATCTCTTAATGGTAATTTACAGTGAATTTACCAGCAAAGACTGTATGTGTGAAAGGGGCTTATATAGTGGAGAGCACAGAAAGTACCTATTTTAATCATAGTTTTATTGCTGATTCTAATATTTGACCAGAAATCATTCATGTAAGTCAGAAATTCTTGCAAGTTTCTCTGAATAAAACACAACATCTGGATCTTAATCATCTAAATGACTACATCTTAATCACATCTTACATGACTAATTATTAATATTAACATTAGTATTAATATTAAATAATACAATTGATTAATGTTTCATTAATATTTAAATATTAACATTAAAGTATTAATTCCTGTGTGTATCTGAAACATCCGTGACTGTATCATAGCACTGAACTCAATGATTTCAGAAAAACAAAAACATCTGCAGATACGAAAATCTTACAGCACAATTATGTTATTCTATTAAAATCACTTGGCCTTGCTGATGTAAAACATCAAAAGAATCATCCGCAGCATGTGTCCAGTATAATTTGCAATATAACCTACATTTTACAGTCTCATTTGTTCATTTTGCTTCTGTACATTACAAAGTCAAATTAGGAGCACAAATGGCCACTCAGCACCATTAATTCAATACACACACACAAATTCAGTCTCATGTACACAGACACACGTGCACACACACATACAGCAATCCTAATGTAATTCATTAGGGGTGTGTAATGGATTACAGACGTAATGAAGGATGATTCAGCCATACCTCTGGAGTGGATCAACATATGGGCAACACATGCACACACATAAACACAAAACTGTGTGTGACAGAACAACAAAGACTGAATGTTTCTGCAAGACAATAGAATCAATATAATCTGCCCGTGACAGATATGATTAGCAATGTCATCATATTATGTAATCCCGAGAAGTATCTTCTACTCCAGGTGTGTGGAAAATCAAATCAATGCTTCATCTGGCCATGCACTGCAGAGCAACATGCAGCATGTATTGCATGGAATGCAAAGTTTTAACAGCTTGCTTTAACGACCCGCCTGTACCCAGAGTGGCCAGCTCATCAAGTCTAGGATGACAAGGTGAGATCACGAGGGCTACCGGTCTTAAATTGCATAATAGTGTCTATTTGTGAGTTTTTTGAAAAAAAGAAAAAAGATGCAAATACACATGAACAGCAGCCCCAGAGAGATCAATGTGAGCATAAGCTGTGTAGTACATTTGTGTATTTTCAACTGTCAGCTCTGCTAAAACCACTTGCATCATCATGACCTACACAATACAAAAACCTTTTCAGACTCCTTCGTTACACTAACATGACAAAAGAGATAAACACACAGACACTTCTCTTTTATACTCTGTAAGGTAAACACGCCTCTCTGCTTTTCGAGATTCACACGCATTTTCCTTCTTTCAGTCGATGCCACATAACTGATAAAACCACAAAACTGTAATTCCTCAAACTATCCCTTTCTGCAAAAAAGGTTTGCACAATACCACAATGACAGGCCTTTTAGCAGGCAGTAATTTGTAAAGCTGACATTTTTCCATTGTTCCTCAGGCAGTCTTGTCAGTCGACTCAACAGAGTGATCCAAAATACAGCCATGTTCACCTCAATCTGAGCACTTTGGTCATGAGAGAGTCTCCTGCATCTAACAGTAGCATAAAGAGAAAAGACAGTTTCATGTAGAAAGACAGACAGGAGAGAGATTAACGGTGAGAGAAGACAGGACATGAAAATGAGGATGTTAGAGAATTGACAGAGGCCGCACCTTGGTTGACCTCTGACCTTCTGCCACACAAAGCTGTCCCTCAACACTGCTGGGATGAGGAGGAATGAATTATAATAAATGACACTGCTGACACATCACATGCCCATAATATTACAAGGAAGAAGGCTATATCATTTGACAAGGCACGCATGTGTAATTTAGATATGTCCATTAATCTTTCCTCTCTTTTCATCGCTCTCCCTTCTGTTCTCACTCTCACAGCTAGGTGACATTTCAGTATATAACCAAGCTTTTTATCTCTCTTTCTCACAAAGAAATCTCAAAGCACACACGCTAATCTCAATATGATTGGAAGCTAATGTTTCAGTGGCCTGCAGAAGCAATACGAGCAGCAAAGATTAGCCAGATTAGATCTCTCCGGATCCACATGCAGCCTGACTGAGGCCCACCTCTGGCCCACACTTTAAACTTTTGCTCTCTTACTCGCCTCCAAACAGCACTGCAAACTACCTCACAGCTTGAGTGAAAACCTCAAGACATAAAAGGACAGTTCACCTGAAAATAAAAATTCTGTCATCATTTACCCATCCCCAGTTTCCTTATCATAAAATGAAACAAACAGTTAAAACATTCTTCAAAATTTGGTTTACAGTCAGTAAGATTTAGTTTTAAAAAAATATACACTGATTCAGCAAGGATGCATGAAACATATAATATATAATATATAATATATATATATATATATATACACACTGCTGTTGAAAAGTTTGGAATCAGTAAGATTGTAAATTAAAAATACAGATAAAACAGTAATATTGTGAAATATTTTTGGAATTTCGAATATTGGTTTCCTATTTTAATATACTTTAAAATATAATTTATTCCTGCATTGCAAAGTGTCACAAGATCCTTAAGAAATCATTCTAATATGCTGATTTATTATCAGTGTTGATATTTTTTTTTGGAGCCTGTGATGCTTTTTTTTATTCTTTGATGAATAAAAAATGAAAAAGAATAGCATTTATTATATATATATTTATTATATATATTTTTTCTAATAATATAAGTCTTTACTATCACTTTTTATCCATTTAACACATTCTTGCTGAATTAAAGTATCAATTTCTTTCAAAAAAGAAAGAAAAAATTTACTGATTTAGTGTATGTTGTAACACAGTATTTCCATTTTTATCCAACTTTAAGAAACCTGAAAAAAGTATCACAGGTCCCAAAAATATTAAGCAGCACAACTGTTTCCAACACTGATCATAAATCAGCGTATTAGAATGATTTCTGAAGGATCGTGTGACACTGAAGTCTAGAGTAACGAAAATTCAGCTTTGCTTCACAGAAATAAATTATATTTTGAAGCATATTAAAATGTAATACTGTTATTTAAAATTGCAATAATATTTCACAAAATTACATTTTTTTTTCTGTATTTTTGATAAAATAAATGCAGCCTTGACAAGCATAAGAAACGTCTTTGAAAATTTTTTTTTGAATGCTAGAGTATATATATGAATTTTTTCTATTAATCAAAGAATGCTGAAAAATAAATCATGGTTTCCATAAAAATATTAAGTAGCACAACTGTTTTCAACATTGATAATAATCAGATATGTTTCTTGAGCCGCAAATCAGCATATTAGAATAATTTCTGAATGATCATGTGACACTGAAGACTGAAGTAATGATGCTGAAAATCAGCTTTGCTATCAAAAAAAATTAAATTCCATTTTGAAATATATTACAAAAGAAAAAATAGTAAAAAAAAAATTGTGTGTTTTTGATCAATAAATACAGCTGCGGTTAGCATAATTAAGAAAAAATACAGATCTCAAACTTTTGAAAGGCTGTTTATATTCTGTGGTTTTTGTGTCTTTTTTTAATAGCCACTAGGCAAACTCATGAACATGACATATAAATGTTTGAATAAATCTGCCATTTGTTTACAAATTATTTGTATTCAAAAGGGCCCAGGTAAGTATTTGTTTATGAATCATTCACAAATGATGGAAAAACCCACAGCACAGGAAACAAGAGAATAATTACAGAATTAAATGACTGATCCTTGAACATCACAGTGTTAAAATAAATCCATTCATTCAACACACAGGGTTACAAACAAATGCAGCACTAGACCAGAAACATTTTACCACAAACACTCACATACACACGCTCACATGAAGACAAAGAGAAACAGTGAGTGACGGCAGCATCATGAGCTGCAGTAATGGCGATACTCCAACATCTATACACAAGATCATTTGGTGAATCACCATGAGTTTTTTCAGTCAAATAATGCCACATCTCTTCCTGAACAACAGTCCCTCCATTCACTGAGTTTGGTGTCAAAATGAAATGTCAAAAACATTCAGAAAAAAAAAAGTGGTTAAAGCAGATGGATGAACAGCTGTATAGTAAGAGAATGAATAGTGAATATCAACAATCAAGTCATTGTCATTTCCTTTTCATATATTTCACAAATAAAACTGACATATATGTCACACACACACACATAAAAACAACTCTTCTGAAGGAGAAGCATTTTACTGACGTATCAAAGCTGACATTTAAAAACCTCACTTACACTCAGGCTTGGGTAGGGAACTGACTTCAAAATGAGCTTTGATGTAGTGTTGAGAGAGTGAGCGAGAGAGAGACACTGTAAGCGTTTACTGGGTGAGCGAGTATACTGCAAGAAGTGGAGCTGAGTTGAGTTGGACATGGCTCAAATTCTGAACAAGAATAGTGTGTGTCATAGTTTGTGAGGATGAAGTAAGCAGTCCAGACAGCAGAGCAGATCTGAGTCCATCAGTGTGTGTCTGTCCCTAGCTGGACACTCTATCCTGCCTTGACTGTCTGACTTGTCTCTGTCTTGTCTGTTACTGACTGACTTATATGTGAGTCGGTATGGACAAATACAGTATTAACATACAATACGTTCTTTATTTTTAGTACACATACACACGCACGTGTGACATGTATGACTTATAACACAATAATAAACAACAGCTCTACCATACACATTGCCATAACAACCTTGAAAAGGCTTCTCTGTGAGTTGTAACATAATATTTATTAGCTTCTGTCAGCCTTGAAGAAGCAGTTATAATTTTAAAAGTAGAAAGGACATTTTTCAAGACAGGGAAGGAAATGTAAAACTCATCTTTCCTTTTAACTAGTTTTTCTTCTTCTGCTCCAAGGCTGCCCGTGGCATCTGCACTCAAATAAAGAAATGCTTTTTGTGCTATTTAGAAAGCAAAAAATGTCTCTTCTCTTTTAAATAGATAATCACAATGTATAAACCCAGTTTTGCTGTTTTAACGAATTTGTTTTTTATGAACATTTTAGCAACATTATTTGATTAAAAACAATAATAATAATAATAATAATAATAATAATAATAAGGTACTTATTTGATTTTTTGTGAACAATTAACAACAGCATTTATTAAATCTAGAATAACGTTAGTTAATAAATATACTATTGTTAATTATTTACATTTACATTCAGACATTTAGCAGACGCTTTTATCCAAAGCGACTTACAAAATACGAAAATGGAAGCAATCAAAATCAACAAAAGAGCAATAACATGCAAGTGATATTACAAGTCTCAGTTAGCCTAACACAGTACACGCAGCAAGGTTTTTATAATTATATAATAAATAAAAAGAAAACAGATAGAATATAAAAGAAAAAGCAAGCTAGTGTTAGAGGCTGTTTTTGGTTTTTGTTAATTGTATAATAAATAAATAGAAAAAAATAGGTAGTGTAGTGGACAGCACATTCCAGGGCCCAGTTTATGGCAAGGGGGCCCCTCCCTGACCACAATAGTGGACAGAGGTTTGCTACATTTTGATTGGATCTTGGTGAACTAACATAAGCAAACTGTCCAGCACCATCAGATAAAGATGCCAGGACAACAGCCAGACACCTCTTAGAGGGCAAGAAGAAGACCTTTGGTACAAAGCCCGGGAAGGACAGAACTTCCTATTGGTCAAAATGTAGTTTCTGCCCTCCACCCATCTTGAGACTGATTCGTAAGGTTTTGGCGTGTCCCCCCACTCTGATGGAATCAGCCAATCACAGCACGGAAATGGAGAAGCGCCAAATTGCAATCTCCTCCTCATCGGAAAGGAAAACGGTACCCTTCCAAAAGACACACCTTCGTTCTGAGTCTGCTGTCCGTGAAGGGAAGAGACTGTAACAGAAACACCAGTTCTGAGTCTCCCATCCAGTGAGACAATAGCAGAAATACCTACGTTCTGAGGCTCCAGCCTGCAAAGGTGAGACAATCAGGACAGATAAACCAGTACTGAGCCTGAGCCCCGTAAACGTAAACGTAAATATCACTTCCAAACATCTTCTGGAGACCTTGGCATTGTTGTATGTTATCGGTATATAACGTTTCATTAGATATTATATAGCTGATTGCAGTTGATAACAAATCTTACACATATTTGATTGATGCATAATAAGGTTCTTCACCTTATTTGTTTCAGAGTAGCAACAGTTTATCTTTCTATATAACCCAGCTCTGAAATAGCAACACCCAACATAATCACTTGCATTTTATGCATCTTAGGCACTTCATTCCTTTTTCATTCATGGTATTCATTTAGTAGTTGTTGATTACTCTTGTCTATCTTTTGTTAATAAAATCTTAATTACATTTTTTTTAAATAAAATTTTATTACAACTTGTCTTCCTTGTTTTGATAATACAGTAAGAGGTTCTACAAGTTAGAGATTCCACCAATCATTCTTATGTGATGTACTCATAACC
This sequence comes from Labeo calbasu, assembly GCA_019740295.1. Classification (NCBI taxonomy): domain Eukaryota; kingdom Metazoa; phylum Chordata; class Actinopteri; order Cypriniformes; family Cyprinidae; genus Labeo; species Labeo calbasu. The sequence goes on along the minus strand of JAHKKF010528034.1, from coordinate 15,722 downwards.
ACACATTAATTGACACGTGATCCAAGAATCATAAGGTCAGCTGTGACATGAGTACCCATCACTACCCTATTTCACCTCCCTAGGTTGGCGAAAGCGAAATTCACTACAGTAGAATATAAACAGAACAGAGAAGCTATTTTTTTAAAGAAAGAGTATAAGTCTAAAAGGGATTTTTATTACACATTAAAGGGTTAGTTCACCCAAAAATGAAAATTAGCCCATTATTTGCTCACCCTCAAGACATCCTAGGTGTATATGTCTTCCTTCTTTCAGATGAATGCAATCGGAGTTATATTAAAAATGATCCTGCTCATCAAAGCTTTATAATAGCAGTGGGTTGGTGTTTCTTTTCAACAGTCCAAAGCAAGTCCAATAAAGTGCATCCATCCATAATAAGAAGTGCCTCACATGGCTCCTAGGGGTGAATAAAGGCCTCCTGTAGTGAATCGCTGCATTTTTGTAAGAACAATACACATATTTAAAACGTGATAATCACTTTTCTGTAGCTTGCGCCAACAGTTGTATGTGGAATCCATTCCGGGCAGATGACGTGGGATGTATGCGTAACGCATGCGCCGCTCAAAACTAACTAACACAGACGCGCACTGGAGAAAGCAAAACAAAACAGCGGTCACAAATAATAAGTACAAAACAAGGATTTGTAAAAGAAAAATATCAGAGGATTTCGATATAAGCCAAGAGGAGTCTGGTTTTCCTTATGTTCCTAAAGTTTGAAAACTTTGCTTCCTTTGCCCCTGTAAACAAACGTTGGTTTTCATGAGACTCACAGACACATGCGCATCGTATATGTCCCACGTCATCTGCCCGGAACAGCTTCTGTGTACCACTGTTAGTGCAGGCTAGAGAAAAGTGATTATCACGTTTTAAATATGGATTTTTTTTTTACAAAAACGCATCAATTCGCTATAGGAGGCCATTATTCACTCCCCGGAGCTGTGCGATGCACTTTTTATGGATAGATGCGCATTATTTGACTTGTTTTGGACTGTTGAAAAGAAACACCCACCCATTGCATTATAAAGCTTGGAAGAGCCAGGATTAGCAGTTAATTTGAAGTGAAATTAGAGTCCATCTGTTCAGAGGTATTTTCAGTCAGTGAGATGAATATCAGGTGCCACTGCCTGCCCTGTTTTATTTAGAGAAAAGGGCTCTATCAAAGTTTGATCATGTTTGTGGAAGAGTATCATGGCACAAACAAGGGAGATCTCTGAGAAGTGTTATGTTTGGAGAAAGCAAAATACTGCATTTCAGCATAAGAACTTTATCTCATTTGTGAAACATGGTGGCAGTAGTATCATGGTTTAGGCCTATTTTACTGCATCTGGGCCAGGAAGGCTTGCAATCTTTCATGGAACAATGAATTCTGAATTATACCAGCAAATTACAAAGGAAATCTATCAAAGTACTGAATCTCAAGATAAAGTAGGTCAGGCAGCAAGACAATGAGTCCAAGCACACAAACGGTTCTACCAAAGAATGGTGAAAGAAGAACAAAGTTAATGTTTTGAAATGGAAAATGGGTTTTGAAACCTTGATCCAACTGAATGGTCATGGAAGGACCTGAAGCAAACAGTTGATAGGAGGAAACTCACCAACATCACAGAGTTAAAGTGGTTCTGTACTGAGGAACGGGCTAAAATTCCCTATAAGCTGTTGTGCAGGACTGATCAGCAGTTACAAGAAACATGTAGCTGCAGCTATTGCTGCAGGGGGTCCAGACACTGAAAGCAAACATTCACATTCACTGTAAAAAATAAATAGTTGGGAAAATGTAAAAAAAATAAGGCAACTTGATGCAGTATGACTTTTGAGTTCTCTCAATAATAGTTTTTTAGCTCATTTCAATAAAGATACTGTGTTTAGCCAACATAAATGTATTTGTTCATGCAACGCTGTCTTATTTTGCTAATAGGAAAATTCTTGTCACAGCAACTAAAACAACAATTAATGTTGTTGAGGTAATTCATTATTTTTCTGTTTCCTATGAAACAAAGAATGTGTAAAAGGTCACCAGTTTTATGTTTATTTACAAATGACAAACAGTAAATTGTTCTTTTTTTTTAAGATATATTTTTGTCTTTTTGCCTTTATTTCATTAGGACAGATCATAGCTAACAGGAAGCGAAGTGGGAGAGAGAGAAGGGGGTGGGATCGAAACGGTCCTCAAGCCGGGATTCGAACTCGGGACGCCAGTAGCGCAATTGCGCTGCTCACAAGGCAGTTGGCGCTGACGACAAACAATAAATTGTTATAGAAACCCTAATGGATAACTTAGTCTATTATGTAGACAACATTGTCTTTGTTTGTAAAACATCTTACAAGACTAAGATATCCAGGAAACAGATATAAGTGGATGAACATACTCTAGGCCTCAAAACTAGACACACAGACCTCAAGAACAGGGCAATCAAAAAATGTTTAAAAGATGAGCTCTTTACATCACAGTACAACAAATAACTAACAATAATGACAAAACCTCAAAAAAGTTCTAATGATGTCAGCAAACAATAACAGCATAATTTATTCATGCTGCAATGCATGCTGGTAACTTACAAAGCCTTAACATATCAACAGTATGAAATTCTTTGTTCAGACAACTGTGTTCGACTAGTTTGGAGAACATTTAGGGTCATTTTGTCGGTTTGTCAAGGGTTTTTTACGTAGTTTCAAGAAAATAGCTTTTTAGCAAAAGTTGCATTTTTTACAGTGTACTATTGCAACTCAGATTTGTAAAATTGGATAATTTCTCAATAAATAAACGGGAAAGTATATATTTCTGTCTGATTGGGTTCTTGTTTGCTTTCAGGACTTGTGGAAAAATCTGATAATCTTTTGGTTTATATTTACGCAGAAATATAGAAAATTCAAAAGGGTTCACAAACTTTCAAACAGTATTGTAAAGACATATTTTAGAAGTACAGTTCATGATACTTAATGTATTAACTAACGTTAATAAATTGAACTTTGCTGTAAATTATCAATAATAATGTTAAAAATTATAAATACTTAGAGTTTTTAAATTGATCTTTTTTTAATGATTTTAGTCAGAAACTAAATACTTGTCTTACTGAAAACTAAAGCAAGCTGCAAGAATGAACAAGTACACAGGACCATAAGACAGAGAAAGTAGCAAATGAAAGTAAAATGAATGCAGTTATAAGAGCTCACAATTATGAGAGTACATGGAACATTTAGACAGATGAGCCTGCAGCTGTGCCAGCTTGTCTAGAGCCCCTCCTCTCTCCCTCTCTCTCTCTCTCTCTCTCTCTCTCTCTCTCTCTCTCTCTCTTTTCTCCACTGTCTGTTATTGGTCTATGCCTCTGTGACAGCTGCTCCACTACTGCTCTCACCTCTTCTGCTGCATCCCTCTATTCACACAAAGCAAGAGGGGGAGAGAGAGCGTGTGTGTGCATGTGTGTGTGTGTGAGAGAGAGAGGATCACCTCTTCTGCTGCAGAGCTCCGTGCAGTTGTTCCTGTCTGTCTCTGAGTTGGCTCTGCAGGTGCCGGATCTCTCGTTGATAATTCGCTGCTTTCCCCGCAAAGTCCTCCTCCTGCTCGCGCAGACGCCGACCCAGAGCGCATACACTCGCTGATGCCTGCTGCTTGTACACCTAGAGAGGCCGTGACAGAGATATGAAATCAGATGCGCTGGAGAACACTAAGGAATGGTGGAGTATCACTTAAACTAATAAGGAAAAACAAAATAACTCAAACAACCCTGGAGGAGCCAGAGAAAGAGACTACACAACACGGTAAGACTAGAAAGACAGCTGATGTGTGTAACTATATGTGTGGAGACATGTTCATCTGTCTGGATTAGATCAAGTCTAACCAATGTAGGAAAAGTGACTGAAACTATTATTACAGAAGAACAGAAGAAAGGTATGGGTTCTTAGAGTTAAATTTACAGTTGAATGCATTTATGAGGGAATATTTGCCCCAGCTGGTTACCTTGTGGATGAAAAATTAACCCATAATTAAGAATAAAACAAAAAACAAAAGAAAATACAGCTAATGTAGATGAATGAAGCAGAGATCTGCAGTGATATGTTGAACCGCAGACTCAGGGCAGATGCATTACGGAGAGGAACAGATGTTGGCCTGTCTGCTGCTAAAACAGATGTGAGCTATTTAGATAAACAAACGTGCACATTTGCGCAGCTCCTGTGGTTTCCAGGGAGAGGCAGCCTGTTGATGTAACTCATTTTCATATAGCAGAGGGCAATAAGACAATTACAGCCGCATGAGTAAACGTGAGTAGTCAGATATGCTCAGTCCATAAATGCTTCATCGTAAATATATGACACAGGGGAGGACATGAGACGGATCTCTGAGAAGAAATTAAGCGCAAAGAAAAACCAGATAGAGCGACAGATAAGTGGATGCTGAGAGTTGTGCTCCTTGGTAACTGATGTTAAGCACAAATGTGATTTACTTCAGAGATCAAAACCCAGAGGGAGGAATTCACAAACGATCATCTAATAATAAGCAGGAAATTTGCACATACGCAAACATACGCATACGTTTAGAGCGCTGATTAGCAATGTTAATGTCTTTAACGGACCCCCTGTGTTGTCATATCTGTTTCAAGCAGAGACTGAACCTGTGTGGAGAGAAAGTGATTATGTGTGTGTGCATGTGTGTGTGTTTGGAGGAGAGAGAGAGGTTTGATTGTACTCCATGGGGTTTAAGAACACATAGGTCCAAGCTTTCCTTCACACATCGATCAATAGCACTCCACACAAACATGCCTCAGTCAACAGCTCTTTTAGTGCATGTGTGTGAGCATTCAATTACACCAATTCAGACACTGGCTGTCTCCTCTCTCTTCTTCCAAAACCTCAGTGAGACACAGTGAGATCTTAGAGTTGGCTTGATCATGTATCAGTATCTGAGCAACCACCAGACAAAAAACAAAACTATTAAGGAGAACTGGAACTAATACTACAAACAAATGTGAAAACATGAAGTGATTTCATTTGGTAGACTGCAGTGGGTGATCTGCTAATGTGATTTCAGTTTGTGATATAATTTAAGCTTGTGATAACAGGTGTGGTTTCAGGGCTCTATGCTTACTTTTGTTTTTAGAAGCCTTTGTGCTCAAAACTTAACAAATTTAAGAGCACAGTCAAAATTTTAGGAACACCTTCTAATCAGTAATCAATAAAATCTGATCAAAAATTAGCCTTCCCATGACGGGCTGATATTTGACTTAAAGTGACTTACAGGGGAATTTTGTTTTTACCTTTGTAATGGCATTTTTCTAACTTTATTAAAAGTATGTCATCTTCTGTGTCAAAGTTTAAAAAATATATTTTAAAAGCTTTTTAAAATTTCTAATTAAAACAGCAGAATAAGAACAAGTAGAATAAGAAAAAGTTACCAATCAAATCAAATCAATTTATACTACAGAGGCAGCACAGAACACCACAAAAGTGGCTTGTAGATGTATTTTCATATGTTTAATGAGGCTCAGAGGTGGCATAAGTGCAATCAAATTCATATTGAGATTAATGTTTTAAATGTGCAATTTTGAATACAGAAAAATTACATGATTTACAAAAACTGAAAAGATAGTTTAAAAATGAAACTAAAACTGCCAGTAGGTGGTGGCAAGTCACTGATTTAATTACTGAATCATTCATTCATTTGATTCGTTCGAACGAGCAGGAATAAAGCAAGTGTCTTTATGAATGGGAAATTCAATCATTGACTCACCTGATTCATTTAAAAACGCACGTTCATTCATAAAAGAAACACCGGTGTGTTTAAATGGAGATGTGCTGCGGCTCAGTTGTGACTTGTTTCAAACTATTTTTGACAATGAAATAGAGCAAAATTAGCCGATAGTGTTATAGTCAAACTTCTTGTTTATTTAACTGTTGTATTAAATCAGTATCTCATTTACAAACTCCCTTACAAAAATCGTTAAAAGCTGTCACTCATCTTAGTTCATCACAATCTCACAAAGTTCCATTATAATTAACAAAGTCTACACTGCACAATGAATCTCTTATTTACGCTCTCTCTACACTTTGTTTATGAAAGAATTGGTGAGATATGTCTGAGATACATTATTCAACGTTGCAAAAACACGTAGAAACCTTTGAAGCTCCCCTCAGCGCAAACACTGTCAGTTGGAGCGGTTAACAGCATCATCTATCTGTTTGGATATTTCACTTGTTAGAAGTTTTTCTGTCTTTGGAAAGTTTTGTATACGCTTTTGCACTCTGCTATCTGTAATGGAGCTTTTCCATACAAGACTTCTTCCTAAGAGCTCCCAAGGCATTCTATGCCAAAACTAGTGTTGTCAAAATGAACAAGCCCTACTCACGGCCAGATTCTTTTAGGCAGTGGTCAGAATGAGGCTAAACAATGTAGGGGATCCCTTGGGAAGTTCGACCTGTCAACTGTAATTCAAACAGGGGGTCAGATTCAAGAAAATCTTTTTTTATTCTTAAGAAGAAAAAGCCCTCAAAACACTTTAAAGGCCATCTTTTTGAACTCCCTGTAGATTACCGTAATTATCATAATAAGCAGGCGGACTATTTTCGTCATGATTGGCTTGATGGTAGTTCAGTTCTTGGAATCACATTTTACTATGTGTTGTGTATTTTAAATAGCTATTTTTAAAGAGCCTGTCTAAATAATGAGTTTTCTGTTGCAACTGTTTGCTCTCCGTCTCCTTAGCTCTCTCTAGAGTAAATGTGCCCTGTATCTGTGTACTTTTGAAATTGTTGTAATTTTGAAATTGAAAACAAGGTCCGCATTTGAAGTCGTTGTTGGGTAATTGATACCGAATTTCAAATTCAGCAAAACAGTCACGTCATGCATAACTGTGACCATCCGTTGTTTACATTAACAACTCAGTAAATTCAAGAAACACCTTACATTTGAGAATTTAAGACAAGTTGTTTAAGAGGTTATTTATAGTGAACATTTTTTGCAGGAATTCTAATTATTCCCAAGTTTATTTAGATTTTTTTTCTTAAAAGATAAGAACATTTTAAAAAATGTTCTTGGGAACACAAAATATTCTTGATTTCATTCTTAAGTTAGAAAATAAGAAGAAAATAGCAGTTAAAAAGTTTCTTAAAGGGATAGTTCACCCAAAAATGAAAATTACCACATGATTTTCCTCCCCCTTAAGCCATCGTGTAGATGACTTTCTTATTTCAGATAAATACAATCTGAGCTTTATAATGGCAGTGAATGGCTATTGAAATTTTAAAGCCCAAAAAACTGTATTGAGATTTTGAAGTACATTAAAGTGCATCCATCCATCACAAAAAGTACTCCATATGGCTCCAGGGGTTAATAAAGGCCTTCTGAAAGGAAGCAATGCATCTGCGTAAGAAAAATATCTATATTTAAAACTTTATAAATAATCTCTAGCTTCCGTTAGGTGTCGTATTCATGTTCACAAGAGAGTGGCGTTCCAGTGGATGATGTAGGACATAGTCGTAGGGTAAGCTCCTGTGAGAAGTGACAAATGCGGACATGCAGAGGAGAGAGCAAAACAAAACACGAATTAGAAGTACAAACAAGGATCTGTACAGAAAAATGTTGGAGGATTTCAATATAAGCCAAAAGGAAGACTGTTTTTTCTTTGCTGTAAACTAGCATGTTCTCACCGCAGCTTGCGCTACATCTAAATCCTACATCATCCACTGGAACGCCACTCTCTCGTGGGATATTTTCCTTACACAAATGCATCAATTCACTTCAGAAGGCCTTTTTATAACCCCCCAGAGCCATGTGGAGCACTTTTTATGATGCATAGATGCACTTTATTTTCCTTCAAATTCTTGACCACCATTCACTGTCATTATAAAGTGTGCAAGAGCCAGGACATTTTTAAAAATATAATTCTGATTCTATTCGTCTGAAAGAAGAAAGTCATATACACCTAGGATAGCTTAAGGGTGAGTAAATCAAGTCGTAATTTGAATTTTTGGGTGAACTATCCCTTTAAGAATGTTTAATGAAGCAGGTATGTTTCTGAATATGAAAAGAAATGCATAAGACTGATTTGTAGTTTTGTTTCAGATGACAAAGCTTTTGTGGCATTTTTTACAGCTTGTTTAAGTTTCACAACTGATATTCCAGCTCTTTCAGTACATTTATAAATGACAAAACTGTTTGTACTGGTACTGGTGAGTTTTACTTAAGAAGACAAGTGTGGAAGTTATAAGCTATACCTCTATAATTAGGCTAGTCCATGTTAGTATGGACAACAAAGGTAGAGACAACAGTGTAGTATGACTCAATGAACGACTCCATCGTAACCATGGTGGTTGCCTGGAGACTCCTGATGTTGGAAAAGTTTTCATTAAGGCTCACGTTCACTGCAATCTCACTGCTACTGCTTTCCACCTGAATGCCACCCATCAGTCCAAACCTGAACTGGAACATGACGTTCATAATTTCCTTACACTTTTCTATTCATAGCCTGACAGCATGATATTAAATAGATTTTTAAACACAACAAACGGAACGTGTTTTGCCATTCTGTCAATTTTATATATAATACATAACATCAATAGAGAAATAACAGAATACCTGCTGTTCAAAAGTTCTGTTTATTTGGCTGTGTTTATTTAATCAAAAACACAGTGAATCTAACATTTTGAAAAATCATTAAAATTTAAAATACTGTTTTGTTTTAATAGGCTTTTGTAATTTAAATATAAAACGCTCTTTAAAGAATGTAATGTACAAAAGTACAGCATTTATTTGAAACAGAAATCTTTTATAACATGTGTCAGATGAGATCGCTAATGTGAAGACTGCTGTGATTGGGGTCCCCGACATGTGGTAGAAGGTCAAGACAGTCTAAGTGACTAAAGTAATCAAACTAAATTGTACTTTTGAAAGAGTCCATATATATATTCCAAAGGGAAACCTGGGGCAGACTGAGGTCAGTTTACTGAAGAATGCAGAGATGAACACTGAGGCTGCATTTATAATATGTCCTAAGGTCTGAGAATAAAAAAAAGAATTAAAAAAAACCAAAGGCACTTTCTACCGAGATTATTTGTGTCACCACTAGAATCAGAGTGGATGGAAGACACTGATTAGATAATAAGAATGTGCGTATGTGTTTGTCAGTGTTCGATGCAGCTGTTATTGGCTTCTTTCAGGTGTGCTTCCCATCAGCTCAGTTGTAAACTGCAAATGACCCTCATTTCAATAGAAAATTTAAATAAATATATTTCACTCACTCTCTCAATCAATCTGTTCCCCATCTCTCACATAGCTTCCATTTAGACTCCAAACCTACAGAGCCTTTTTCCCTCAAATCCTGGTTACAAAAGCATCTTTGAAGCCAAGGGCCCAGCTTGGGGACTTGTGAGTTAGGGCTGCTACAAACAACACACACACACACACAGTGCACAGCAGCTACTTCCCTTAGGGACTTGTTACGTACAAACAGACTGGATACGTGATCTATGGCATCTTCACTCTGCCTGCCCTGTTTGAGTCTCGAGGATGAAGACTTTTACACCAACAGGACTGTCACTAAGGTTGTCTGTGAGATCATGGAGATATGGTATGTATTAATACCAGTAATGGGAATAACGGCGTTATAAATAAACGGCGTTACTAACGGCGTTATTTTTTCAGTAACGAGTAATCAAACAAATTACTGTTTCCTACGTTACAACGC
>JAHKKF010528032.1:0-10784 GCA_019740295.1 Labeo calbasu | reverse complement strand
GCCCATGACTGATTTAAAGTATCCAGATAAAAATTTGTTACCCATTCTCAGTGGGGAAAGTGTCCAAGCAACATTGCTCAAAAAAAGTTGCCTTGCAAAATTGCTCAAAATGTTGTCCTGTGTATCATCAGCCTATCACTATCTTTCAATTCTTTAAGTTTGATTGTAATTAAAAATCAATGTCGTTGCCAACTAAAAAACATTTAGGAAATAAATGCTTATTAAATGCTCATTTTTAATGGAAAGTACATTACCTGTTGAGCGTTGTCATGACATGTCAGATGAGAATCAGACGTTGTTGAGATCTGAAAAGGCTTGATTACTGAACATTAATTTTGTATAACACGGCAGTACATGATGATGCTTTGAGTATCCAAAACAAATAATGTGAATATGACATAATACAAGTGAATTCTTAAATCAAACAATCAGGGCATGTGAGAATTCACTGCAGCACACAGTCCTAATCGTCTGTAATGTTAAGGTAATGATTCTACATCATCTTACCAAAGTTAATGGAGACTACCTGTTGAGCGTTACAAACACACACTTACCTCCTCTGACCCATCTCCTGCTGCACAGCTGACCAAAGCATGCACCTGTTGTTCGGCCTCAGAACAAACCTGTAAAATATGAAAGATTTGTGTGATCAGATTGACAAAAGGTCAACTATACTACGTTATAAAACACTTTTTATGGAAATTTTAAAGAAATCAATACAGTTTATAAGGATTTTGCATCATCTTACCAAAGTTAATGGAGATTTAACTACCTGTTGAGCATTACAAACACACACTTTCCTCCTCTGACCCATCTCCTGCTGCACAGCTGACCAAAGCATGCACCTGTTGTTCGGTCTCAGAACACACCCTGTGTGGATTCAAAATCAAGTACTAACACTTCCCCACATGGTTGAACAATTGTTTTAACTATAAACTGTGTCTTTAAATTAGAATAAAAGGATTATTTCAATCTGTTAATACCTTGCTTCTCCATGGCCAGTCAGAATCTTCATAGTTATACGTAATCTCTTCCCTAGGACTTATGTCCTTTACTGCAAATAAGCACAGATGGGGCTTTCCATCCACTCTGATTGTTTTCATTTTGCTGTTGGGGTTCACATGATCATCATTGACGATTCTGCCTAAAGAACCGTCTTCTCTGGCAGCATCAACCCTGAAACAGCAAGAACACAGTGCTAACTCCAAGGTCCATTGACTGAATCATACAATAGGAAAGTTTCACAGAATAATAATAATAATAAAAAAAGTTAATTCTAGTTTACCACTACTGCATCAGGAAATGCAAAGTTTGTATATCTGGGTGACCTACAACTTTGTAAACATAAACAATAGGTAATGTTCATTATCTCAGCCAGAAGTGACTCGGTCGGAGGTGGGGGAGGGTAGGAAAATGATTCCAATGATATTGCTTCTCTGTGTTTTTATTTTTATAGTTGTGGTGTGGACTTTGTTATTCCTTTATATTTAGAACGATTTTACAAACATATCTTTATCGTTATCGTCCTTTGTGTGAATAGGCTAAAACACAGTGGTTAGACAAAACCCAAATTTAGGAGGACTTCTCACCTTTCAGCCAATCAAAAGTCGTGATTCCATACACACGTATGAATATTAATAAGGAGGTGCAGTACCGATACACACACTTAACACAAAGTCCAATGATTGTGAACTATAAGGACTTTTGGAGAAAATTTTTATTTGAGCTCCTCCTACATGTAGAAACACTTCTACGTTGTCTGAATTATGAGGTGGACAGTGGCACTGTCCTCATAATACAAAATGTCCTCGTAGTGTTGTGTGTATTCATATAAAATGTCCTCGTAAATCACAGAAACCAACGCACACGCACACGCACACTTAATTAATTTCTTTCCCTAATTGCATTGATGGCTATGACACCAGACACCAGTGTTTTTCTTTTATTAACCGTTTTAATAACTGATTTATTGCCTATCTGGGTTTATGTATATGCTTTATTTTTTAAGATTAAGTTTCTATTTCAAGGCATTGTTACTTGCCAGAGTGTCCTGTCATAGCTATGCAAAAATTTGATTTTTGTAACAGTATTAAACATTTTTATGAAGTCTGGTTTTGTTGTGGCTGTGCTTTAAAATTAATTCAAGTGATGAAGGATTTTGAAATTCTAACAGTAAACAGAGTTGAGTGCAACTGTAAGGTTAGACCTGCTTGGTATAAATGTTTAAAAATGATTTAGTTGAAAACATTCATTAGAAAATGTAATCAGTTACTTTACTTTTCTAAAGTAATTGAAAAGTTACACTACTTATTACATTTTAAATAGGGTAATTTATAATCTGTAACCTATTACATTTCCAAAGTAACCTTCCCTACACTGCACATAGGCGAAACTCATGGTTTTGTGCATTATGCATGACCATTATGGTGGCAGGAATCTGCACGAAACCATGGGGATGCTCTGCTAAGTTTTAAATATAAATATAACAATCTCTGACATTGCTGGACATGTTGCTAGGCATGTTAGTAATCGTACACAACATAGATTTTTCCAGCCAAATGATGGAAGGGTATGTGCACCAGCGGACACAAACATATCACTGGCAGCTGCAGAAAAAATTACCTTTAAATCTTGAGTGGGTGAAGAAAAATAGGAGAAAACCAAGAAATGCAGAAGAACCCAAAGAAACGGAACAATTCTCATGTCCACATCAGACCAGTACTCCCTGTACGACAGATTTCACCGGCTTGTCTGATTAATTCTTCAGAAGCAGAACAAATAAACAGAGAGCTTTCCTCAAGTCAGTATTCACTCTGTCAAATGAAGGACATCCACTACATGTTCTCACTATATTTGTTTCTTCACCTGCACAATGAAAGACTCAATAGCTTGTTCATGAAGAAAATAAAAAAAACAAAGCACAGCAAGGGCCATACAAATTGGATTAGATGACAAACTTATATGTGGCCAAACAGGTAAGAATGTGAATATTAAAAATTACACTGTGACATGAAATTTATTAAAGAGTTTGCCACTTTTCAGTGGCAATGTTTCCAATTAATGAGAAAAATAAAGGTAATGTGTGCTGGTTACCACTACTGACGCATGTCGGCAGTAATTATATTTACTATTAATAGGAAAATAAAATCATTAACACATCTTCTGCATCATTAGGACAAAATCGGACAGCTGTATGCTATTGAAAAGAGAGAGCACAATGTCATTGCTAGAATCTCTCATTACGCCACGTTGGAACTACGTGATCTGAATAGTCTGTGCCCACCCGATCTCTTGAAAGACACCAGCAGCCAACTGATGCCATGGCTATATGACATTAATAAGTACCAATTATAGTTATGTTTACTCAACTGTCACATTCAGACAACTGTCACCTTATATAAGATATAAAATGATATATTAAAATACACTTAAAATGCATCTTCATATATTGCTTTAAAGAGAGTAAATTGCCGGATTGCACAAATTGCCTCAAAAAACCCAGAATGTAAGTAACTTCTTCAGAATCTATACTTTTTTTCCACTAGTTTTTCATAATCATGCAAACGAGAAGTGCAATTTGCATGTAATTTTGTTCTATCCTAAAAATTGGAGAGGTATGTAGAGAACTTTTTCGAGCCACTCTGCCACCGCTGTCTCCTGGCAGCCCCTCCGCTCACCATCTGCCAGTCTCCATTGGCGTCATGGCTGTCCGACCCAGCGGCTCCACCCCAGCTCCCAGCTCCCTCGTCTCCACAGTTTCTCATCAGCCCACCTGCTCCACTGGGCTCCCTCGTCCCTCCGGCTCCGCCTTGGTTGGTTGGCGTCCCGCCATCGCCTCCACTCCTCCGGCTGCACCTCATCGCTCCGTTGGGCTCCTCCCTCCCTCCAGCTCTTCCTCAGACCTCTGTCGCTCATGAGGTCGCGCCTTCCAGGAGGGGGGAATAATGTCACATCCCACTGGACTGCTTGTGTTGGTTTCTCCCTCTGTCACCCATATTTGGTTGTTCCTGTTTCCTGTCCTCATTGAGTCATTATTAGTTGCCCTGTATAACCTGTCTAATTAGTTCACTGTATCACTTGCCTTTATAAGCTGTATTCAGTTCAGTGTTGTTCGTCCAATCTTAAGGTTATGTATGTGTGTGTTTTCCTGTCTGGATTTACCTATTGTGGATTATATTAAAGACTTGTTGTTGTATTTCGCCTTAATATTGCGCCTTCCTTACACACGACCGTGACTGTATAAAAGTGATTACAGTAAATTCTTTAAAGCCCTTTATATTTTAGTAGATGGCAGAAATGGAAGCAAAAGGTCTCAAAATATCTCCTGAGTTGCTTTACACTGACCAGCTGATTCATCTTCGGCTTTACCATGCATACTGTTCGGTTGAAAATCTACAAACGGAGGTAAAGCAGACAGTTAAGCTTTAATGGTGGCTTTCTTTCAAACATGGATGTATGTAATATACAATATGTATGATTTAATATTTTGCTTGAGAGTTAAAAACTGCTTTCCTCTTTCTCTTTTGCTCATCTAAGATTACAATGTGTAAAGCTGAAAACAGATGGCCCAGGACCTTGGTATTTGCATATTTTAAGAAATGTGGACAAAGTAAGTGCTCTGTGTTTCTGCAGAACAACCTCCATTTCCATTCTAACCTCCATCGTCAACATCGTCTTTATTGAATAAAACCACAACCAGAGTAAAACTGCTACACTTCCAATCATATTTTTACCTGTATTGTGATAGAATAATGAATGGTGTCTGAGCCCTGCATACATACATATTATGGGTGTAACAATTCACTCGTTTTCTCAATGCATCGATTACAAACCCTGACGATGCATATGCATCGATCCTGAAACATGAATTTTTAAACCGTGAACCATTGATTTTGGACAGTAATCGATTTAAGCACTAATAATCAAATGAATCGTGATTTCTGTAGCGATTCAGTGCTTTCAAAATGTATATACACTATATATATATAAAATTACTAGAAGCATTACTCGTGGCCAGTAAAGTAAAGATTTACTTTTCTGTATTTTTTCAGTGCCTCTCTCTCTGTCATACTGTCAACATTACCTGAGCAGCTGAAGGCTGCGCATTTATTGCATGGACGGAGTGAAAACAATGTAAGTGTTTAAAGCATATGCAAAGTTCCACTGAATGATAAATGACTTTTAACATTGTCTTTAAACCGAATGTACGAAAGAAACTGTTAAAATAAGCACAGCATTAACAACAACCTTGAAATAAGAGCGCAAAGTTTATCTGTCAATCAGACACGAAAGTTGCGTTCGTTACTATAGCAAGAAGATGCGTGTTTTCTTTCAGAATCATCATCATTCACCGATGGATAGGAACAGTTACCGACCCAGCACCAGATGTCATTTGGACGTCGTTTTTTGGGCTAAATCAAGTCGGTCCGTCATTGTTTGGTCTGTCTGATTTGGTCCAAATTTGGGCCAAATATCGACATTTAAAATTGGGTTTTGTTTGGTCCATCTGATTTGATCTAAATTTAATCCAAAAATAGGCGTTGAAAACTGGAGCCTCATTTATAAAAAGTTGCGTTCTGTGAACAAGTGCATAAGTGCGATTCAGAGAAAACGAACATGTGCACAATAACACGTGCGTATGCCTCTATTCCAGATGTGACATTCATAAATCACAAATGATCTTGAAATTGTGCGCAGCTGACTGGTGTCTGATCTCCGCCTTGTAAACACCCCCTAGTTAATATCACTAGCATATAAAAGAGCATCAGTCAGTGTCAAAAACCGTTAACTGTTTGAAAATGGCAAGTGGCAAGACAAAAAAAAACACTTTAATGTGTTTGTGTACACTCACATTAAAGTAATATGCTTTAATTTGTAGCATCAAGAAAAACAGGATGCCTTTTTAGCAGTCTTGATTTTTTTTTAATTTATGGAGTGAATCACAGAAACAAACCAAAACTCAGCATAGCTTACTTTTTTTTTCCTTTTTTCTTTAAATTCAGTTCCATCAATCAAAAGCACAAGGCAAACACAGGTCAACGTTGCACATCTCAAAGCATGCAAAACAGAGGAGCTACAGCAACAACCAAACACACACACACACACGTTGGGTTTACATGTTTTATGGGGACATTCCATAGGCGTAATGGTTTTTATACTGTACAAACCGTATTTTCTATTGCCCTACACCTAAACCTAGCCCTCACAGGAGACTGTGCACACTTTTACTTTCTCAAAAAAACTCATTCTGCATGATTTATAAGCCTGTTTCCTCATGGGGACCTCACAAATGTCCCCACAAGGTCAAAATTTACTGGTATTACTATCCTTGTGGGGACATTTGGTCCCCATAACGTGACGAATACCAGGTGCACACACACACACACACACACACGCGTGCACACACAAAATTAACACAAACATACAGACTATTTAAAAATAAATAAATAAAAATACCGGGATAAAAAAAAACCCTCTACACATTTACATCAGTTTTAAAAGCTTTAGAACTGTGTTGTTTTTAGTCTATAACTAAAACTCTTATTTTGTGATCTAATATTAGAAAGGGTTTCAAAGTATATTTAAGATTTTTACAAAAGGTAATATTGACTTATTATTTTTGACTTGTGAATATAAAACTTTGCTAAGATAACAGCAGATAATCTTTGTTTACTATTTTTGTTGTGTCTATTTTAAAGTCAACCCAAAATGAAATAGAAAAAGGGCAATAGAAAAATAAATGTTCAATATCTTTAACAGATATGTTACAAAAGGTACATTTGGTCACAAACACTCTGAATATATCTGCTAACATCTACAGGTTAACATCTGTGAATAAGTTTGTAAAGGCTTTCCTAGATACTTCTTTTACTTGATTAGAAATTATATATATATATATATATATATATATATGGTAACGTCCAAATGCTGTGTCAGTATATACAATGAGGTTTAAGCCATTTTGATTTACATGGAGGACTGGATCCAACATTAAAGGAATTTCTTTAGCCAGCCAGTTTATTATATCAGTAATGAAGAAAAGCCAAGAGGCCTGACCCTGCTTAGCTTCTGAAATCAGACAAGATTTTTTTTTTATGAAAAAATCATAAAACTACATAATATAAAAAACAATCCACAACATACAAGCATATTCCATTTGACAGTCAAGTATTTTCACTTTTCACAAGTCACACCTTTTCTTTGTTATCACTTATATGGATACTTCTAAATTGTGTTTCATAAGAATATTCTGCACTTGTGAAGAGTACATTTTCAAAAACACCTCCTCTTTTCCCTCCAGTCTCCAATAATTGCACAATAAAAACATAGTCTTCCACCGTATTCTTATACAACATCCACACAAACACCTGTTTTTAACTCTCATCTCATCAATATGTCTCTCACTCTTAAAATCCCAACCTGCCACCACTTTTTAAAAACATATTTCCCTCCCATTATTCACAATTTTTTTTAATACTTCATAGTTTCTTTCCATTCTCATTTCTCTTCTTCCTCAAGGTATTTTTTTACCACTTTGATTCTTCTTTATTTCCATGTTTTCTAGCCCCTTTATCTGTCTGTCCAATCAAAGTGTTATATGCAACTCTTGGGGGCTTTTTCTCCCAAAGAAAATCTAAAACACGTCTTTTGATTCTCATTTCCACCCATCTTGGTATTGCCATCATAGTTAAAATATACCACATTTTAGATAACATTAAAACATATACCACTAATATTTTTCCTTTCAAACTTTAAAATGTTCCCTTCCAAAATCTTAATCTCCTCTCCATTTCCCCCACCAACTTTTCATACATTTTTTCTCTTGCCCCTTTCTTATCTTTCCCTAAAGTTTCATGTACTTTTTCCAAAATTAGAAAACCCTGACTAGACTAGGTACTCCACCAAATTTCATGTATACTGTCTTTTCTTCATTCACCTTTGCACCTGTACCTTTACCATACCTCTCTACTTTTCCCATTACCTCCTTCACACTCTCCAAATCCCTTAAAGGGGTCATCAGATGCAAACTTCACTTTTACATGTTGTTTGAACATTAATGTGTGCTGGCAGTGTATGTACAAATCTGCCCTATAATGATAAAAATCCATGCAGTGGTTTTTAATTAATCTGTAAAAATAATATCCCCCTTTTCAAATCAAGCCATTCTCAGATGCCTGTCGGTGTGGCGTCACACTGACAGAGGCCGCTCCCACGATAGTTGAATGTCATGAGCATCTTACCTCAGATCAGCTGTAACAGTCCGACCTCCATTGTTTCGATGCGGGAGCAGGGATGTAAATTAAAGAAGAATATCTCCAATTGAGTGACTGAGGTGTTGTGTTGCTGGATGTAGTAATGAACATAGTGGTCGTCATTTACTCCCGACATCTGAGCTGCTGAAGATGCAGTGGATTACATTTGTTTGTGAAGGTAACGCACCTCCCTATCTTCATAAATGTGTCTATGTTCACACTAATAATTCGTGATCCAGCTTCACCTACAGCAGAAGTGAGTATAAGGCTTTTTTTTAACTCTCTGGGGTCAACGGTCACGCCGGCGTGACCAGCTCACTTTTTTAAAGATCAGTGCGAAAGACACTAAAAATACTCTGCCGATTTTGGTCACTCAAGTAAGTGTTATACATCATTAGAAACCATTAAGTGTATACTTTTATTTGTGCACACTCACAATGAAAATTTAACTGTGTGGATCTTTAAATTAAGGAAAATAAACTGGGTGCTTTCTCAGTCTTCACTGTCTCCGCGAACTGCTTTTAGAAATGTGTCAATAAAATGAACCTAAACTCAGTGAATACTTGGCACAGAGACCAGAGAGATATATAAAGCCTGATATCTCTACTTTTAAATAAAGCAAGTCTTATCAAAAACAAATATTCTGTGCTAAAGTAATCTGTATGAAACCAACGTGATGCATAGTTTTGCCCTCAGAACTAATTATTTTTATTGTGATCAGGCCCACGAGCTGCTTTGGCTTTTGATATGATAAATAGCCACGTGCCAGGCTCAGCATGTTAGCGCCCACATCATCGTAAACAAAGCTTGACGATTCATCAAGTTAGCCTCGGCTACTGTTCGTTTCTGGAAGATGAGAGGAATAAAAGTATTTACCTTCAGAAAAAGAATACGTGCTGAGAGGAGTAACACAGAATTCCCCTCAGATGAAGAACACAACGACACAACGCGATGCGCGGCTGATCCAGAGGAAGAGATCAGTCTGATGAGTAAGTGATGTTCCTTTTTTGCATTAGTTAATGTGTTATTTTGACATAAGCTTGAACACATTTACTAGCTTGGTTTTTTCCGAACTATAATTCCTGGCTAAAATGTTTGAAATCCAGTGAAACATTTTGAAAATCATACGAAGTTCACTGTATCTAAATGTCTTATGACGCGATGAAGTTTTCATGTTCTATATAATATAAAACAAAATACGACATAAAATACGAGTGTACACTGTAACATGATGAATGCTACGAGTGTAAGAATGTCTAAATCATGTATATTATTAATACTCTGTTCCCAGATAGAGTTTTATAACGGGCTAAACGATCATTTGTTTCTCAGATATAAAATGTCCATAATAGATAGTACAAAGCATACATGAATCTGTGACTACTGGCTCATTACATACAGATGCTTCTGATATTAACATGCTTAGAGATGTTTTTTGTTGATACCTGCACTGCAGATGAATCTTGCTGATTTTCACTGGAGTCTCTGCAAAGCTTTCTTCTGAGAGCGCTGTACCAACATCAGATGTTATACTTCACTGATATTCTATGGCTATGGTAAAATAAGCTCTGTGACTACTGATGTTTTTTTGTTTTGTTTTTTTGTCTTGAATCCATGGAAAGAAGCAGCAAACACTTAAATATCAGGAATGGTTTACTAGTTTGACTTGCTGAACAAGAATGACACATGGTCTGTTCACATCTCTGTGGTTAGGTCAGTGAGTACAATAGTAATCTTTGACCTTCATTATGTATGTTTTGATTATATTGCGTTGTAAATAAAATACAAATGACCAAAACCCCCCTATTATCTTACTCTCCTCACATTCTTTGTTACCTGCCTTATAGTGACAGTCACACTGATGGGCCGTTAAGGGACGGCCTTTTGTATCTCAGGTGTGAATCACTAAATATTCATGGCCATTATCCCTCTCTCGCATACGGCTTTCTATCACAAAACATGTCTTAGAAAAAAACATGTCTTTACATCAATATATTGTTTTCTGTGAAAGAGTCATTTTCACATCATTTTGAAGTAAATATTCTAGCCTACAAGAGTGATTACTCAAAAGCCTTGTTTAGGACTATTCATTATGAGTTTTATGGCCTTACTTCAGCTACATTTATTTTCCCAAAACTTACTAATCATGCAAATCTTTTTTTTTTCTAAAAAATGCAAACATGTACATCCATCTTGCTCACATATTGTTGTAGCACCATTTGTGCTTAATACAAAAATAAACTCAGCAAAAAAAGAAACGTCCTCTGACTTTCAACTGTTTTTACTTTCAGTAAACTTAATGTGTAAATATTTGTATGAACACTAAAAGAGTCAACACCATAAGACATAAACTAAAAATGTTTCACAATGTGTCCCTGAATGAAGGGAGGCTCAAAATCAAAAGTACCAGTCAGTATCTGGTGTGGCCACCAGCTGCTTGAAGTACTGCAGTGCATCTCCTCCTCATGGACTGGACCAGATTTGTCAGTTCTTGCTGTGAGATGTTACCCCACTCTTCCACCAAGGCACCTG
>JAHKKF010528030.1:1363-21296 GCA_019740295.1 Labeo calbasu | reverse complement strand
ATGTGCATAATGCTTCTGTACTTGCACATCTCTACTAAACTCCTCTGGTCCAATTATCGGTGACGATCGGCAATCAGTGTTAATGCATTAGGATTCTCTCACTTACTTGTGAGCTCTGATGATTCGCTCAATAATGGCGTCACCAATCTTGTTGTAAACATGTTTGTTATCGGCACAGCTGATGAAGAACTGGTTCTGAAACACAAACAGTGAAACAGGAACAATCAGTTTAATTCATCAGGCATGTTACAGAGCTGATAAAGTTTTACTAAAGTTTTACTTACGCAACATTTCCGTAAAATTATGATTTATGATTATTTAAAGGAAACTCTTGGGTATTAGGACTTATATGGCTTAGTATAACATAAATGACGTCTCTTACTGAAATATGTAGTAGAAAACCAATGAAAGATTTATGTTATTTAAAAAATCCACAGTTTTATACATATTTTGTATTATGGGGGGCACCATTATTTAGATGACGTGAAATTGCTGCACTCAGTGAGATATTGTCACTACCTGTCACTATTTTTACAGCAACACAACTTTGAAAATAAAATACTGATATGCTGCCATATTGCGTGGCTTTTGGTTGTAATTTTCAGTCAAAGGGCAACAAAAGAAGCGATGCAAGTCTATACTGCTTTCCAAACGAAGAAGAGGAGAAAAGAATGGGAAGATGATTGTGGACGAATAAAAATTCCTAATGACAAATGGCAGAGACAAGAAACGCTAGATGCCATCCAGGCAGTATGTAAACATGCCAACGCTTGTCATGATGCCATAGCCAATGAAGGAGTTTCTCGGCGCAAATTTCACTTGATATCCAGGGACGTTTAAATTCATTGTGGAAAAAAAAATGATGGTACGGCATTTGGTTATGTCCATCAGCACCTGTAAGCTCTTTCAGTATGTGGTCATCGTATCTGTATTTTATTTTCCAAGTTGTGTTGTGGTAAAAAAAATAGCAACAGGTAGCGTCAGTAGCTCACACAAACATTTCAAATCATTGAAATAATGGCGCCCCCCATAGTCCAAAATATGTATAAATCGATGTGTTTTTTTTAAATAACGTAATGGGTTTTCTACTACATATTTCGGTAAGAGACATCATTTGTGTTATATTTAGCCATACAAGTCTTACTACCTGGTGTTCCTATTAAGTTCTTTTATCACCTCTTATTAGAAGTTCTCTTTAAATAGATTTCCAGTTGTTCAACAACTTTATTTGTTTGTTTTTACTTGGTGAATATCCAAGTCATGGTTCTTCTAGAATTTCCACTGAATCATTCTTGGCATCTCCCTCGATATGCTCCGATAACCACTGTTGCATGTCATTTATCAATAATATGAAGCAACTGAAATGTCAACTGTGTTTTAGAACTTCTTTCACATGTTGCATCTGTCACCACATTTGAATCATATCACTGAACGCTGACGGACAAAGTGAAAGTGGGGAATTGTGTACCTCAATGTAGATGAAGTGCTTGCTCTTGGCAATGACCTGAATATAGGCATTATGAATGGACTCCTCATGGTGCTTGATTCCCGCCGACCAGTCTGCAGCCGACCGCAGAACCTGAGAGACCATTTACATTTATAGCCATTTTTATGGGCATTTATGACAAAGTTACTCAGTGTGCATGCAAGATATCCATTCTTTATCAGCAGGCATATGATGTTGTTAGTATCACGCTCTAACAGTCACAACTACAGCCATTAATGCCTCACCTGGACTTTGGTCTGGACACAGTCTGGCACTTGGTATTTTAGATCACTGGCTGTGCTGTGAGATTTGGGCAGGAGAAACGGGTAGGAGAGTGATCTGTACTTTGGCTTCATTATCTAAAGGAGAAAAAAGTCAGTTTACTATGACAACCAAAAAAATGTCTCATCGAAATGTCACAGCTTAAGCTAAAATTTGAAGAAGGTTGTCAAAAATAAATGTGACCCTGGACCACAAATCCTGTCATAAGTAGCATGAGTATATTGTAGCAATAGCCAAAAATACATTGTATGGGGCCAAATTATCGATTTTTCTTTTATGCCAAAACTCATTAGGATATTAAGTAAAGATCATGTTCCATGAAGATATTTTGTAAATTTCCTACCATAAATATATTAAAACCTAATTACTATTTAGTAATATGCATTGCTAAGAACTTAATGTGGACAACTCTGAAGGTGATTTTCTCAATATTTAGATTTTTTGCACCGTCAGATTTTAGATTTTCATATAGATGCATCTCGACCAAATATTGTCCTAACAAACCATACATCAATCGAAAGCTTATTTATTCAGCTTTCAGATGATGTATAAATCTCAATTTAAAAAAAAATTGACCCTTATGACTGGTTTTGTGGTCTAGGGTCACAAATAAGTGTGGGTCATGCCCCAAGCAAAAGGGTGGTAAATGTCTCACTTTGGTGAAGTTCCAGCGCTGTATAAAGTGCCTGGCCACATCTCTGGCTGCTTTCCCATGCACCACTGAGGAGATGTCATGCCAGGGCATTCTGGGGGTTGTGTACCTGTCAATAAAATCTATAGGCACATTGTTAAAAAGGAGGATCGTAAACATCTGAAAAGCATTAAAAAGACTGCGTTTAATAACACAATTAACCTTGGATTACCCGGATTAACGATCACTGAAATGAAGAAAACAAAAAGCGGCCAGGCAGTAAAACGTGTGGCTCACCATCAAACGGCTTGTCCAGCCGAACCCAGTCTTTGTAGACAAAGTTGCAGTAGTCTTTGCCATGCCAAAAGCGTGTGTTTCCCATCAGCTCTCCCACTCCTGTCTGAAGACTCTGCGCTGAGCCACTCCCTGAACACACAAGACATAAAAAACGCCTATAAATCTCAAAAGATTTTTTAAAATAAAATCACTTATGAGTCACTTTCAAATCTACTAATTAAAATTTTTTCCATGGAGAGTGCAACCACAGGCATACTATAGACAAAAACACACAGTATGTAAAGGAATAAACCATCACACCGTAATCTAAAACTGAATAATTAGTGGGAAACAAAGGATTTGTTATCTTAATAGCAAATTAATGTGACTGTAGTGTAAGAATCAGCGCCAAATGAAATCTACCCTGAGGTCAATGTAATTTCATTAAAGCATATCTCTGCTGTCTAGTCTTTAAGCCAGTCTCAAATACACTTAATCTTCTCCCAGACAGACTGCAAACCGATCTATATGTGTGTCTTCTATGTCAGGGAGAACAAACAGAAAGAGCTGAAGCAAGAAAAGCATGGGGCAATCGTTCGAGCTCGCTCAGGGTGTCTAAAGCTACACCTACTATCAGCCAGAGAGGATAAGCATCACTGCACAACCAATAGAGAAGAAAAATACAGACAAGATCCACAGGCTGACTGACATTGACAGGTAACAGAATTTTTGACCTTTTAGCCCCATATACTATTCCAGATAGTCTAGCGTTATTACAGGATTTCAGTATTTCGTGATAACTGGATTAAGAAAATTGCAAGCTGGGCATAAAATTGCATCCCCCATGTGAACTCCACTGGAAAAAAAAAAATATATATATATATATAAAAAATATAAGAATATATACATGAGGGGCGTTTCCTCTGAGGAGGCAAGGAAGGCAGTGTCTTCTCAAAATATTGGATGAAAATAAAAATTCGTAGTACAAAAATAAAACCAAAATGCCAATATTACGAAGACAACATTAAAAAGTGTATAAATAATAGTTTTTCTAAAGAAACATTGTCCAGTAGTGACACCAGCAGGCTATAGCAGGAGTCCACGTCTGTCTGCCTCCCATGAGCCCGTTGAGTTTTAACAGACCCCCTAGAGCGTGCCGTAAATTTGGTGGGGGGTAACTGAGAATGAATGGGGAAAAGTCATGTGAGAGGAGGTAATACTTCATGATATGATTGGATATGACTGGTTATGTTTGACTGTGATTGGTTGATGCGATAAACCCCCGCCTCTTGTGTTTGTGCGCATTACGTGTTTGCCAATCAGTCTGAATGAACAATGTAATGGTAATATAATGAGTTAATGAGATGGCTAATTTAAAAAAGTAAACAAACAACTCACACACTTTGATATAACCACTTTGTTATGTCAAAATAAGACTTAAAATGGCATGAAAACATGATATGTGGGAGTTTTTAGTGAGTAATCAGCTTGGTGAAATTTAAAGTAAATCTCCATGTCTATGACCAATATGTACTAAGCTTTCATTTGATCCACTTTAAATGTTGACTACTATATAAATACAGTGCAAAAGTATTCATACCCCTTCATTTTTTTCCACATTTTGTTATGTTGAAGCTTTATATTAAACTGCTTTAAATTACTTTTTCCCCACATCAATCTATAGTCCATACACCATTATAACAAAGCAAAAATAGAATTGTCTGTGTACATTTATTAAAAATATAAAACTGTAAGTACATTGCATAAATATTCATACACTTAATTAATTAAACTAATTAATACACTTTTGGGTATTCTTCTCCTCATCGCTTCACCTCCCAAGCTCTGGCAGGTTGGATGGGGACAGACGCACATTTTCAGGTTTCTCCCGAAATATTTGATTGGGTTCAAGCCCAGGCTCTGACTGGGCCACTCAAGGACATTCACAGAGTTGTCTATAAGCCACTCTTGCTGTGTGCTTAGGATCATTATCCTGTTGGAAGGTGAAGCTTCTGCCCAGTCTGAGATTCTGAATGCTCTGGACTGGGTTTTCATTATGGTTCTCTCTATAATTTGCTGTTTTGAGCTTTTCTTCTACTCTAACGAGACCAGAGAATCTTGTTTCTCACAGTCTGAGGGTCCTTTAGATGCTTTCTTTTGGTGCAAATTCCAAGTGTGTTTTCAAGTGTCTTCACTGAGGAGAGGATTGCGTGTGATGTGTTGCAGTGGTGTTTAACTAGAGTGACCATCAGGATCTAGGTCACCACTCTAACCAAAGCCCTTCTCCATCAATTGCTCAGTTTGGCAGGAGGCCAGTTCTAGGAAGAGTCCTAGCTGTTTCAAACTTCTTTTATTAAGGGTAACAGAGACTACATGCTTCTGTGAACCTTCAACGCAGCAAAATGTTTTCTGAACTCCTCCCCAGATTTGTGGCTTGATGCAATCATGTTTCTGAGCTCTACAGGCAGTTTCTTTTACCTCAGGGCTTGGTTTTTGCTCTGATATGCATTTTCAGCTGTTAGACCTTTTTTATTAAGATGTTTGTCTTTCCAAATCATACCCATTCAATCAAATTTGCCACAGGTTAACTCAAAGTGTACTTACATATACAAGCAATACGAATGCTCCTGAGCTAAATTTCAACTGTCCCAGAGAACGGTATAAATATTTATTCAATGGAATCATTTCAGTTTTTCTTTTTAATAAATTTACAAAGATGTTGAAAAACCTGTTTTTTGCTTTGCCATTATGGGTATGGAGTGTAGAATGATGTGGGGAAAAATGTAAAGCAGTTTAACATAAGGCAGCAATATAACAAAATGTGAAAAAAATGAAGGGGTAAGAATACTTTAGCAAGGCACTGTATATGGGGATAAAACTGGGATATGGATCTGAACATAAGCAAAAATGACAGTCCAGCCCAATCCCATGTATTTTAACTACTGTAAATGGAAAAAATGTAACCATCACGTGGAAGAAAGTTAGTCAACATGAGGGTGTGTAAACAATGACACTCTTCTTTTTTTTTCTATTTTTTTAGTTGTTAAGGTCACTGATGAATGAGCCATAAGCAAACTCACCAGAAAACTTCATACAAATTAACCAAACACAGATTGTATTGTGGAATCAATTGCAGTTTGGTTACATAAGAGTCTCTTACTGTTCGTGCTGTCGATGCTGCTGACGCTGTCAGTATGGTGAAGGCCACGTTGGATGTGATGGTACAAACTGAAACGTGTTTTGCGAGTGCGGCCAATGCCTTTTAGTTTGGGCAGGTCCACTGAGTCACCAACCATGGACCGGCTGCTGTTTCCACTGCTGGATAATTTTTTCCTGGGCGTGGATGTATCCAGTTCCTAAGTCCCAAAACAAACAGAATTCTACTTCATTATAACTGGCAGAAACATGAAAACATAGTCTATAATTGCAAACCTTTTGGCAAAGCCAAAAGGTGCATCATCCATGGGTATGGCAGAAATAATGTAGCATGTTTGTGTGGACATGATGATGTTTCGAACCTGCTCCATGGCCTGAGCAACAGAACGCGTTACACTTCCCACGTCTGTCAGTCGGTGCTCACGGTCATCCCAGCGGCCATACGCAAGGTCAATTCCACCAACGAAAGCAACTGATTGGTCGATGACTACAATCTTCTCATGGTGTGCCCATAAGTAAACAGAAGAGGACACGTGATCAGGGTGCCTCATCACCTGTTAAGAGAAAGGAACAGTTACAATTACATAAACCTTGGAATACACCAGATTTTTGCCCTGATTTTCCACCAATTTTCTATCTTGGGAAGTTGACACTAGTTGCCGAAAGTCAGAGCCAGTCTGCAGATTTGAGTTGACAGATTCTATAGAAAAAAACGTGTAGTGTATGATGGTCACAGATGCTGATTACGCCCAGTCGAAGGATATCAAACAAGTTTGATATTTTCAGCCGATTTTAGAGCACGTATTGTTTTCATTTGTCACACATCTCCTAGCAACACAATTGAAATCTCAGGTATTGATTATGTGCTTTATTCATTGTTAAAAAGTGTCTAATGTGAATTTGAATATATTGCGTGACATTTATAGCCACACTGAAAGCAACAACTGATAGTTTACCTCACCAAGGCTCACCTTGGCTGACGGGGGCACTACAGCGATCAAATGTATGAAATCGCTCATAGAGTAACTCCTAAACCACCAGTCGCAGGCTTCAGTGTCTTATGTCGTTAGAACTAAACGCACGCCTCAGATTCGATCATAAACCTGGCGAAATTTTGGGGTATTTCGGATTTTTTTTTGCAAAACCTACTGCGAACTAGTCCTAGGTTTTGCGCCCATTCAAAACCAAACCAGTGCAGAAAGTTTCTCTGGAGAGCAATTATGTCAACATGAAAATGGTCCAAAGTGCCACAAGTGTCTATAAGGACATTTGCGTATTTCAAAAAACATGACCGCCATTGGCTGATGTAATTTGAGCACCTATTAGACATGGTTAACGGAGGCCGAACGGAACGAAACTCGGTGGGCCTGTTTGACTCATAGCCTCAAAGGTCTGAGAAATTTGAAAGAAATCAGACACTGGGGGATACTGCATTTTTCAAGAGCATAAACAATTGTGTTTGTTTTTTGTTTTGTTTTGTTTTTGTTTTTTTTCGCACATACATGCGATATTTGTATCATATGACAGAACTCCTCATTCCGAACAACTTTGCCTCTAGAACCACTGCTGTCAATAAAATCGTTTGTTAAATGATTGAGAAGATGTAAAAAAACCTAATTTTGTGAACTAGTCCTAGGTTTTTCACTTAATCTGGAAAAATAGCACTGCAGTACAATCCTCTGGACTCTCTAGGTCAATAATTATCAGAAAATATATTAATTTACCCTTTGGAAAGGTATAAGAGGGTCGTTTAGAAAAGGGGCCTGTCCGAATTTACCAAAAATCCTATAAAGCCTAAAGGAATACCAAAATATTCACGAAACCTGGTGAGCACAGGCAACAAATGATTTTAAACATGTATGCAACATTTTAAGGAGATCGGACCACAGCTAGCACTTTAACAGTCATAAACATTACGAAACATAATATTCCTATGTTAGATTACCTGTATTTGGGAAAAAAGGCTTGCTACATAATGTCTTTTTTCATATGTGCTTAAATTAAATAAATTATATGTGAAATTAAACATTGAACACCCCCATATAGCCAAAATGGCATGATCCTCTTTCATAACATCTCTGCGAAGATTTGACTGTGAGATTGGTACACTCTCAGGAAAAAAGGTACAGTTCTGTCACTGGGGCAGTCCCCTAAGGTACAAAAGTGAGAAGGTAATATGTGCCTTAAAGGTACCAATATGTACTTTCAAAGTACTAAAATGTACCTTTAAGGTACTAATATGTACTGTTTAGGGGTAGGTAAGGTACAAAGATGTACCTTTTCACTTTTGTACTTTAGGGTACCACCCCAGTGACAGAACTGTACATTTTTTCTGACAGTGTAGTCGATCAGGCTCCTCCTATCGAAGCATCGAATCTTCAACTATTCGGGGTCATCCCTAGAGGATCCTTAGTCGCGTATGGTCACCCCCTTGTCATCCAAGATGTTCATGTCTTTCTTTCTTCAATTGTAAAGAAATTATGTTTTTTGAGGGAAACATTTTAGCATTTTTCTCCATATAATGGACTGCTATGGTGCCCCGATTTTGAACTTCCAAAATGGAGTTTAAATGCGGCTTCAAATGATCCCAAATGCGGTTGTAAATGATCCCAGTCGAGAAAGAAGGGTCTTATCTAGCGTAACGATCAGTTATTTTCATAAAAATAATACAATTAATATACTTTTTAATGTCAAGCACTTGTCTTGTCGTACTCTCCCTGGACTGTTTTTTTCCGGTTCATCACAGTTAGGGTATGTTGAAAAACTCCCATCTCATGTTCTCCCTCAACTTCAAAATCGTCCAATATCGCTGTTTTACCTTTTTTGTTAAGGGTGTTTGATTTTGCATGTTCACTTTGCAAAGACTGGGTCTGTACTTCTGCAGCGATGTGATTTTGAAATGATTTTTGAAGTTGAGGGAGAAAATACGATTGGAGTTTTTCGACATACCCTAACTGTCTTGAATCAGAATACACAGAGTTCATGGAGAGAAAGGCAAGACGAGCGTTTGAGATTAAAAAGTATTTAAATTGTAGTTTTTGTCTAGCGATCGTTTCGCTAGACAAGACCCTTCTTCCTCAGCTGGGATCATTTACAACCGCATTTGGGATCGTGTGAAGCCGCGATTAAACTGCTTTTTGGAAGTTCAAAATCGGGGCACCACAGCAGTCCATTATATGGAAAAAAAATGCAGAAATGTTTTTCTCAAAAAACAATTTCTTTACGACTGAAGAAAGAAAGACATGAACATCTTGGATGACAAGGGGGTGAGTACATTATATGTGAATCTTTGTTTTGCAAGTGGACTTCTCCTTTAAGATGTCATGAAAGATATGCAAAAGCAGATCAAATTACAAACAGCTCACCTTAATATTTGGGTGAAGATGCATTAGTGTTCTTTTGCTGTATTCACTGTTGATGCCGAGTGCCAACTCAACTTCCTTATACAGCATAACAAAGATCCGCACTCCTTGTTGCTAAAATGAATAATAGTTTAAATAAGTGAAAACAAGTAAATGAGCAAATAATTTAAAAATAAACATCGTATGTACATACTGCAAGTAAATAAATAAACCAAATAAGTCAAATAAATAAATAAATAACCTTACTTTGCAACTAAATACGTGTCTGTGAATCCCACTAAAAATTATATGCATGGCACCAGGGCCAAATGCACTTGAATTACGTTCAGGGGACTTACAGCCTTGCGTTTCAAAATGCAGTCGAGCCTCCAGCGATTGCCTTCCACTACGGGCCTCTTCAGGAAGATCTCAGGGCTCAGCCTGCACATTGAGGGAGAGAGGAAATTATTATTTTTGTTTCCTTTGTGCACAAAAAGTATTCTCGTAGCTTTATCAAATTAAGCTTAAACCACAGAAGTCACATGGACTATTTTAACGATGTCTTTACTACCTTTCTGGGCCTTGAACATGTCAGTTGCATTGCTGTCTATGCAGGGTCAGAAAGCTCTCGGATTTCATCAAAAATATCTTAATTTGTGTTATAAAGGTTTTATAGGTTCTTAGGTTTGGAACGAC
The DNA here is from genome assembly GCA_019740295.1 of Labeo calbasu. Classification (NCBI taxonomy): domain Eukaryota; kingdom Metazoa; phylum Chordata; class Actinopteri; order Cypriniformes; family Cyprinidae; genus Labeo; species Labeo calbasu. Next base: position 11,428 of record JAHKKF010528030.1, on the reverse strand, counting down.
ATGAGTAATTAATGACCGAATTGTCATTTTTGGGTGAACTATCATTTTAATACACACTCCTAGTCTTATTGTCCACATTATTATAAGTAAAATTGTACAAATTAATTAATAAAACACAATTTCAATAATAAAAGTAAAATAATATTTAATAATAATATAATTACTCAACTGTTAAAGTGTACGAAAGGAACAGTCTTCCATAATTAATTGCAAACATGCTCCATTTTGATACTAAACAGCAAAAACAAGGTTTTCATGTGGGTTTACATCAAATGAATGTTTGATGTTTCATATTCCACATTTACAACTACATCAAAATTACATATTAAGATATGCAGTGAATTTCTTCACATAACCACCCACTCCCTCACACAAAGCAGACCATTGCATCTATTCCAGGAGAGATATTTTTGAAATAAGGATGCCTGAAACTCAACACCTGTGAAGTGAGATACTGGTCTTGCTGTATAACATACACCTCCCACTCTGAGCCCCTGATCAACTGCCACACATTCTTCATGTGAGCATGTAACGTCTACAGCAACTCCACTACAGCGCATTACCAAACAATAACAAATAAACACAAAAGAAGATTTCATATAAGGTTTATAGTACATTTTTCATTTAAGGAAGACCAGAATAAACCAAGCCTTGCATTTTGTTGATGTCTGACAGATAACTGTGGCTCTTTCTTGTACTACCAGTAGACTTTGTTGTGTTGTGCTTATGAAGTACAGTACTTAAAACTAGTTAGAAGTAGTTAAAATTAGCTTTTTCTCTGGGCCAAAAAAAGAGATGCATGTTGTCTCTGTTTTTCTCCCATCACAGCTAATATGCACACACAACTATACATATGCTATTAATAGGTTGATTTCCCAGAAAAATATATACGCTGTGACACTGTGGAGCTATCAAAACATTGCTCTGTTTGTTGAAGCAATCTGTCCAGCCTGTGATAGCAACATTGGCTCAAGCAATCGTGTGAACTGGGCTGAGACTATCTGTCTGCCTGGACATGTTTTCTTGTTGGAAGGTAAACAGTGAGTACATACCACCAGTCTGTGATGAAGATCTCCTCTTTGGCCTCCTCCAACGCATTTGCAACATCCTCCATGTAGGTTTTGCCATTCACATACCTGAACATTAATACATTTTTTAATTGTCATCTCTTAGATCTTAGATTAAATAAGACGACGACGTCTTAGATTAAATATACCATTTAGAGGGTATGTTTTCCTCCTCCCTGGCGAAGGATCCAAAGCGGTGAGTTCTTAAAAAGGCCTTGCCATGTTTCCGGACAAAGCTTTCAATGGCCTGACCCCACCACCGTGCATGTCTGAAACTAGTGAATTTCAGCACTAGTTTCCTGCACAAGACAAAAACACACGTAAACACAAATCGCAAAACTGCGAAAAACATTTAGAAGTAACAATATGTTTGAGATAGAAGGAACAGTTTATCCAAAATGAAAATTTGCTGACAATTTACTCACCCTCAGGCCACCAGAGATGTAGTTTGTTTCTTTATCGAAAGAGATATTGAGGAATTTAGCACTACCTCAATCGCTCACCAATGGATTCTTTGCAGTGAATGGGTATTCAAACAGCTAATAAAAGCATCTCTATAACCGACAAGTAATCTACACAATCAATTAAAGTCTTGTGAAGCACAAACCCTTTAAGAAACCAATCCATCATTAAGGTGTTTTAACTTTAAACTGTTGCTTCTAGCCAAAATACAAGTCCATAATCCATAATAAGGTTCAGCCCTGTTCTTTCACATCAAAATCCACCAACATATTTGCTGTTTTGGACTCTTTTCGCTTGTAAACAGTTCTTAATCTTAGCATATTTCTCCCCTGATTCAGACAAAATTATTCAGACTTTTTCACTACAGAAAGGAATATTACGGATAGAGGACTCGTATTTTAGATGGACACAAAGGCATTAGTCATGTGGAGTACTTGTGGATTATTGTAATGTTTTTATCAGCTGTTGGACTCTCATTCTGATGGCACCCATTCACATCCATTGGTGAGCAAGTTTTGTTTTTTCTCCAAATCTTTTTCAAAGAAGAAACAAACTCATCTACAGTTGTGCTCAAAATTATTCATACCCTTGGTAAATATGATCAAAGGCGGCTGTGAAAATAAATCTGTAGCATTAATACTTTGATCTTTTATTTAAAAATGTACAAAAATCTAACATTTCATTGTAGAATAAGAATTTAAAATTGGAGAGAAATCTCATTATGAAAAAAAAATTCTCTAATACACACTGGCCACAATTAATCATATCCTTTTATTCAATTCATTCTGGAACCTCTGTTCACCTATAAGTCTTCACCTATCATTCCTTATAAATTTAGAGAACATCTGACTTCATACACAATCTCTCTCCAGACCTTTCAGATTTCCAGGTCCATGTCAGTGCTTCTCCTCTTCAGTTCACCCCACTCATTTTCTATAGGGTTTAGGTCAGGGAACTGGGCTGGCCATGGCAGAAGCTTGGTTTTGTTCTCACTGACCTATTTTTGTTTTGACTTTGATGTTTGTTTGTGGATCATTGTCCTGTTGGAGGATCCAACCATTGCCCATTAAAAGATTTCTAGCGGGGACATTCAGTTTTTAACTTTTTAGACTTATTTTCACAGCCTTCTTTCATCATATTTACCAAGGGTATGAATCATTTTGAGCACAACTGTACAACTTGGATTACCTAAGGGTGAGCACATTTTCAACTGTTCCTAGGTGAACCCACCTGGACAAGTTCTCTATCTTCACTCCATGTTTGGTCTCGGTGTATTTAGAGTCCATTTTGATACTGAACTCATTGTCCACCAGCAGGACAAATGAAATGGCACCTGTGTCTGGCTTCATGTACAGCAGAAAAGAGTCCTTCACAACAAGCCACCTAAACAAAAAGCACAAAAGCCTTTATTATTAGACTCCATCAAAACCATGAGGTCAAAAGTGTGCTTTTCTAAAGCATTATTACACAGAAAGGCAGTGATACAGTGTCGGTTTAATCAGAGAATGAAAGCAGCACGGTATCAGTGGAGCAGAGATAAACAGCTCGCTAGACTCAAAGAGACTGTATCGTGTGTGTACATGTGCCCGCTCTATCTGAACGGTGTATTTTTTACAGATAACACTGCTTTGATGAGTGTCTCACATATGTTAATGCTCAAAATGAAGAGCACAGCCTCACTGCATGACTGCATTTAAAGGAGAAGTTCACTTCCAGAATGAAAATTTCCTGATAATTTACTCACCCCCGTGTCATCCAAGATGTTCATGTCTTTCTTTCTTCAGAAAGAAATTAAGGTTTTTGAGGAAAACATTCCAGGACTTTTCTCAGTATAGTGGACTACAATGGTGGCTAACAGGTTGAAAGTCCAAACTGCAGTTTCAATGCAGCTTCAAAGGGCTCTACACGATCACAGCCGAGGAATAAGTGTCTATATATAGCAAAACGATCGGTCGTTTTCTAAGAAAAATACAAATTTATATACCGTGTAACCACAAATGCGCATCTTGCACTAGCTCGACCTCACGCGTTGCGTAATCACGCATGCGTGACGTAGGTGGAAGTAGAGACCCAGTGTTTACACAGCGAATGTGCAAAGTAATTCAAATGCCCTGTACAAAAAAGCTAAAACAACAATGTTGTATGATTTTGAAGTTGGGGGACAAAATGAGATGAGGAGTTTTTCACCCTACCCTACCTGTTTTAACCAAAGTTCACAGACTAAGAACTAACCACACATGACTTTTTCAACGTGATTATGTAATGCGTAAGGACGCACATGCGCATCGCAGAGCTAGTGCAAGATGAGCATTTGTGGTTAAAAGTATCTACATTTTGATTTTTTTTTAAAAATAACCAATCGTTTAGCTAGATAAGACCCTTATTGTAGAGCCCTTTGAAGCTGCATAGAAACTGCAATTTGGACCTTCAACCAGTTGATCCCTAATGAAGCCCATTATATGGAGGAAAATCCTGGAATGTTTTCCTCAAAAAAAATAATTTCTTTTCGATTGAAGACGGAAAGACGTGTCATCTTGGATGACACAGGGGTGAGTAAATTATCAGCAAATTTTCATTCTAGAAAAGAACTTCTCCTTTAACCTGTGGTTTAATTTAAATTCACCAGTAGATTTTGTGTTTTATGAATAATTACCTCTTGGACCAGCGGTAGCAGACTTCATTTTGGCCACAGCAATTCATGCCAGGGATACGGTGACCTCCTGACCTTTTATAAACAATGCCTTCCCTGAAAGATACAGGTTTGTATGAGTGCTGAATCTCATGATGGAATGAGATAATAGATTATACAGTATGTTGCATAAAGTTCAGCATATTTTAGGAGCATTACATTTTCATGACAAACACATCCCCTCCCAAATTCCCATGACCCCATGGCTATTTATACATTATGGGAGTATTTGTCATACTGCCATAATGTTGAATTGAAAAAAAAAAAATGCATCACAGTACATTTTTAAATTTATACAGAACAAAATATGAAAAACATCCAGACATAATAATGAGAATTTATGCTTACTTGAAACTACTGTCACAATGCAAAAAAATATAATTAAAGAAATAAACAAACCCTATATATTAGGTTTGTTATATTTTTAAATATATTTGTACATATTAAAAAAACATCCACATGAGGCAAAAATAAAACACTAAAGCAAACAGAGTGTGTCCTTACAAGCCTTTAGGGCCCAAGTCCTGAATGAAGGACAACTGGCTCACATCAATAAACTCCATCTGTAAAAGAGAAACAATTCTGCTTAAAACCAGTGAGACAGAAACGCAGCTTCAATTAAAAGAAGTTCCACTAAATCCCCAGCTATATTGACCCCTGCAGGGTATTAAAGAGGAAAAGAGAGAACGAAAGAAGGAATGTGAGGGAGAAAGAGAGGGAGAATTACGGATGTCCTTGATTAAAGCTGCTTCAATAGCATTGAGCTGAGAGAGAGAGACAGAGCTGCACATTAACACGCTCAGGACACACAGTCTCCATCTGTAATATCGATTCTCAGGCTGCTGCTTCATTAAAGATAACTCAACATGAGATCTATCAGGGCCTGAACTCCATAATCAAGAGTGAGCTTACGGTTGCGTAGTATTTTCGGTACATCGCCATCCTCAGCAGCTTGTTTAGATAGTCTTCCAGTTGTTTCTGAAAAAGGAAAATATGTTTGTTAGTTGGTTTTAAACGTTTTATTCGGTGGCACTGGTTCTGTTGATGATAGATAGTAGCAAAGTTTGTCATTTTATTTTCATTTTTATTTTAACGTATTGACTGAAAGGAAGAGTTGTATGCTAATCAGCTGCTTAATTATTAATTCATTAGTTTTTCTGAAGATTTACATTGAATATAACCAGAAAATATACTTCCGGCTATTGAAAAAGTTGTTAATCAATTTTAAGTTCTATAAGATTATGAGAACTTACTGACGTTCTCATGTTTTCATGTGATTCACACTAATGATATGACAAGCAAAGTGCTGTTACTACACACTCAGTGACCACTGAATCATGTCTGTGATGTTGCATGGGAGAGAGACCTTGCCCACAGACTCACACGCCCTGGGACAATCAAGATCACGTCATGCTCAACAGTGTTTGTGCTCACTTCCTGTCATGTGATCAAGAGCTAGTACTGCAGTAAGCATGTTAGAGTGACTCACTCTCCGACTAGACACTTGCTCCTCTCGTGCCAGCTCATCTCCACCTCCCCGAGGCAGTGCCGGCATCTGCCTCACCTCGCTCCTCTTTATGCTCTTTCTTCTCTCCGTATGGCTGAATGAAAGACAGAGATATCATAGTGTGAGACAGAAAAAGGGGAATAAAAAGCAAACAGTTCATGAATAACCATGAAATCTGAGAAGAGAACAAGAAAGAATGGGGAAAAGGAGAGAGAATACTGGAAAACAAAGAAAATAAAAAGAAATAAATACTTGGAGAACAAAAACAGGGAAAAGGTGTGTAGAGGAAGGGAGAATTATTAAAGCTTCATAAGAATGAGAAGAGTAACTGATCCTTTACACCTGGTATTAAGATCCGTCTAGGGCCATTGAATCACAAGTGGTCAGTTGAGACACATTACCGCTTAGCAGTGGCATGTATCTCTAACGCATCTCCTGTGACCACTTCTGAACAGGAGTGAATTTCAAACAGCACTTGAAAGGAACCGTGAGAAGAGAGTGCTACTCAAAGAAATCCAGCTGAAAGTACTGCAAGAAACTGAATGCTTTCAGGAAGAGCTTTTCCAGGTAAAAAATTAGAGAAAGGTCCTAATTTTGAGATCATGAGTGGCAAATTTTCACTTAAGTGTCATATGTTGCGATTGCATGTTTTCCTTTGTCCTTGGAGTTTTAAAAGCCATTTGTGCATATGTAAGATCTGCAAAGTTGCAAAGATTAAAGTCTCAAACTCAAAGAAATATTCTCTATAAAAGTTAAGACTAAGCCACTGATGTCAAACATGCCCTGACATGTCTACGTCACGGTGTAGGAAGATCTGCATAACACCGCCCAAATGTATACGCAAAGAAAAAAAGGCGTAACTTTTATTCTCGTTGTATTATTGTTGCAGCGCCATGTTGTGGAGACGCTGTGCGTTTCGTTGCGAAAGTGAAAGTACTTTGTTTGGCCTTCCAAATGAGCACACAACTAGACATCAGTGGTTAAGCTGTATTTACAACACTTTCCAGGACAGTACAACGCAAATATTCGAGTGGGGCAATTCCAATGTTGCAAGGACAGTCTGGTGCTTCTGACTCACAGCCTGTAAGTACATTTTGATATATAATTTGCTACTGTCTATTCAAACACGAGGTTTGAGCAGTGTAGAGCAGTGCTTGATTGTCGTTTTTTACGATCACAAATGCAGACGTGTTATGTTTACGCAGTGCGATGCAAATTGTAATCAGTAATTATGTCCCCACTGGATCAAACAAATGCCTCGTTTATAATGGGTTTTATGTTTTTGTCTTGTCGCAGTGGGACACGGCATCACAACATGGTAAGGGGCGTAACATTTCTGTCACGCTCTAGAGGTATTTGGCCAATCACAACGCACTAGATAGCTGGCTAATCTGAGCACACCACACTTTTCAGAACGATGAGCTTGTAAAAAATTGACGTTTCAGAAAGGCGGGACAGAGAGGAGCAACAATAATGTACAGTGTGTGGAAAATAATGTGTTTTTTGAACCTCAAACCGTGTAAACGCATTGCATTACACCAAATACACAAAATAATGTTCTTTTTAGCAACATTATATCACCCCTTCAAAATATGAGGTAATTCATCTAAAATATATGGGATTTAAACAATGTCAACAAATTAAACTGGAAGGGGATTTTCTTTTTTTTAGCCATATTAAAGGTACAGTCTACAATGTCTGACCCAGTTCGCTTGCTGGCTTCCATAGCTGCAAAACACTATTTTCCCACAACTAGCAACCCAGGTTTTCGAAATACTGTTGGTCAAATTGGCAGTGGGCAAAAATCACACAGACCAAAACAAGCATTCAAGTATGTGAATGTAGTGTTTCCTAAATAACACGTTATTGTATTTTTATGCTTTAGTACAGTCAAAAAAATATGTAAAGCATCTTTAACTATCAGTACACAAGCTGAAATAAATATAAATTAAAGACTCAAAGAGAGTGTATTTGTAATTTATTTTAAATAATTAATTTATTGTAAAACTGAATGAAAAAGCTGAATTTTTAGCATCATTATTCCAGAAAAAAAGTATTAGTTTCTTTTCTATATATATATATATATAATTTCAATGTAAAATATATTTCTGTGTTAATGTATTTTAAAATGTCATTTATTCCTGGTATTAAAGCTGAATTTACAGCATCATTTCTTCAGTCTTCAGTGTCACATGATCCTTCAGAAATCATTCTAATATGTTTATTTATTATCAATGTTAAAAACATTTGTGCTGCTTAATATTTTCTTGGAAACTGATCATTTCAGGATTCTTTAACACATAAAAAGTAAAAAAAAAAAAAAACTTTTTAACTTTTTATTCAAAGAATCCTGAAAAAAGAATCACAGGTTCCAAAAATAATTAAGCAGTACAACTCTTTCCAACATTGATAATAAATCAGTGTATTAGAATGATTTCTAAAGGATCATGTGACGGTGTGATGAAAATTCTGCTTTGCATCACAGGAATAAATCATATTTTTAATATATTAAAATAAAAAGCCATTATTTTAAACTGTAATAATATTTCACAATATTACGTTTTTTTCTTTATTTTTGATCAAATAAATGTAGCCTTGATTAGCATAAAAACATTATAAAATCTTAAATCATTTAAATGACTGAGACAAAAAAAAAACGCTACTCATTTTCACATCTCAAAGTCTCTGAATTTATGACAAATGACTCATATCATTGTGTAACTGTATAATGATGAAACAGTAAAAAAAAGCATAGACATTATTTTTAATCTTAAATTTAATTTAATTAATTACTTTATATAATTCATCAAGCCACTTTTATCTGAAGGATACTTCTAATGTTTTGTGAAATTGTATGGACTTTTCCAACTCTTTCAATCAGATAGCCATTTTCAATTTTAAACTTTATAACATGTTTCTGCCTTTTATGTTGTCCGCTGTGCATGCAGTATTTACAATACAAACGTAACGTAGTCACATGCGTTTCTGAGTGGTGTGTGTGAACATATACAACATAATATACATAATATAAAATGTTTTGTATTTAGTGCCATGATCGACTGCATACCAGGCGTAAAGGATCACTGTGTAAGTTTATCTGTAGGGCAAGGGTCTAACCTTCGGGTGGGCAGTGGGATCCTCATGAGAGTCTTATATCGCAGAAGCTCTCTGTGCAGCTCCATAAAGTGCTTCTCTTTTCTCTTGACTACCCATGTGAAGTTCCCGTGTTTGAGCTCTATCTTAAACACGGCTGGCATCGCCTGTGAACACAGCAGTGATGTGAGATCTATGGCATCTTTCAACCGTTGCATTTAAATAACACGTGCTTTACCAACCTTGGACACGCTCCTCTGTTTGGACACGTTGAAGCGGTCCGGGGCCCTGGTGAAGCGTTCCACTTCTAGGATCTTGGCGGTGATCGGGGCAGTGGTCAGATAGACCTGTGCTTCTGTCTCTTTAAAGCCAACAGTCTTGTACACAGCAGAGAATGGGATACGGGATACTCCTGTAAGAAAAGACAGGGTGAACTGAGGAATGCCTACAGGGAATGTGAGCTCCGGTGTGTGCGCTGAATACTCGTTTGTGACATGCTGCATCATGTTACGGTTGTCCTCACATCACTCCCTTTAACACACATCCAGATGTCTTTATTAGACCCTTTATTACCTCCTCTCTGGCAAAAAAATCTTGTTCCTCAAGTCTAACTTGTATCCAGTCATTTTGAAATTAGAAGTCTCCTTTGTTTAAATAGTGCTTTATACAATACAGATTGTTTCAAAGCAGCTTCACAGTAATATAGGAAAATTATACAATCAATGATGTAAACTAGGGGTGTGCGATATTGACAAAAAAAAAAAAAATCTCAATATTTTCCGGGATTTTATCGATAACTATAATTAGAAGATATTTTGCTGAGTGTCTTAAGGACTACCACAGACAGCTGACTCCTAAATTTTTTTATATTCTTCATATTCTGTTTGGTGGTCAGTTCACACTGATAGAAATGAGTCTTTTCCAATAAGTGCCCTGGTGAAAAAAACAGCATATGCTGGTAGGTATGTTTTGATGCTGGTTTAAGATGGTCCTTTGCTGGTTTAAGCTGGTCCTTGACCAGCAACATGACCAGCATAAACCAGCAAAGGACCAGCTTAAACCAGCACCAGAGGTGGGTAGTAACGAATTACATTTACTTCGTTACATTTACTTGAGTAAATTTTTGGGGTAACTAGTACTTTTAGAGTATATTTAAAGATAGGTACTTTTACTCTTACTCAAGTAAATTTTTAGTGAAAAAACTTTACTTTTACTTCGCTACATTTGATAGCGTTCCTCCGTTACTG
>JAHKKF010528029.1:0-19848 GCA_019740295.1 Labeo calbasu | reverse complement strand
AAAAATTTGTATACTTTTTAAGCACAAAAGCTTGTGTAGCACAGGCTCTGGGATGCGCGTTCACGATGCTACGAATTAGTGATGGGTCGTTCTTGAACGATTCATTCATTTTGAACGAAACTTTAATGTGACTCAGGAAGAATGAGTCGTCTCGGGGAGTGATTCATTCAGTCGCGCATGCGCAACATCCTATTAGGTTCTGTACTGGAATTAGTTCACCTGTTTTGCGTCTTTCATCGCGTTTTTCGAGTCGTTCATCTTATGGGGCTCTCATGTGATGAACGAACGACTCGAATCCGAAGACTCGAGAGATGAACTAATCAATTTTTTTTCCGGCTCACACTGCATTGGTTGAGCTTATGGGACTGTCACGTGATGAACGAACGACTCAAACCCGAAAACTCAAAAACTCTCAGATAAGAGGTGAGGTGAGCTAATCATAGACTAAAGACCCAGGTAAACAAAATTAATCTTTTCTGTTTCTTATAGCATTATAGTTTTGTCTTGTTTGTAGTGTGATCAGCGTTTGTGTAAGCAGTAGATATGTTAGGGAAGTAACACGTAACATTTTAATTATATTTTGATAAAATGAACGAAATGACTCGAAAAAAGATTTGTTCATTTTGCTGAACGAGACTCAAAGGTCTGAGTCGGTAAAATGATCCGAACTTCCCATCACTACTACGAATCATGTCTAAGTTTATCGTCTGTGTACTCCGGCTAAAAAAGGTAGAGTATGGCGAAAAACTCCATCTTATTTTCTCCTACAACTTAAGAATCGTCCAACATCGTTGTACCGTTTTGTTTGTAAACAGCGTTAGACTTGCACTTTCTTAGTCTTTGCACATTCACTTTGTAAACACTGGGTCTGTAGTTCTGCCTTTCGACATGATTCAATTGTATGTGAACACGCATCCCAGAGACTCCTTTAAGTAGCACAGGTATATTTGTAGCAATAGCCAACAATACATTGTACGGCTCAAAATAATCAATGTATCAATTAAAGATCATATGCATGAAGATATTTTGCAAATTTCCCACCGTATATATATCAAAACCTAATTTTTAATTAGTAATATGCATTGGTAAGAACTTCATTTGGACAACTTTAAAGGTGATTTTCTCAGTATTTTGATTTTTTGGCACTTTTAGATTCCAGATTTTCAAATAGTTGTATCTCGACCAAATATTATAAAATATTGTCCTATCTTAAGAAACCATACATCAATGGAAGGCTAATATATTCAGCTTTCAGATGATGTATAAATCTCAATTTCCAAAAATTGACTGTTATGACTGGTTTTGTTGTCCAGGGTCACATATACCTTAAATACAAGAATCACTGAATTGAATAAGGGCATTTTAAACAAAAAAAATCTGGATATATTTTTGGTAATTATAATGAGAAAAATAGGCTTAAATGAGACATATGACCTAAACATGTTGTAGTAAGATTAATCCATATTGTGGGAAATCCAGAACTACATGGTGGTGGTGGTGCAGGATGTAAGATTGATGGGAAACTACAGTATCTAGTCCAAGTCTTATAATAAGAATCCTTGAATGTCCGATGATGAATAGATTCACACTACACCTCACAATGGGACATTCTCTCCTGTATGCCACTGCTTGCTGAGGAGAATCTGCTGACGATGGAGTTTGCCAAGCGTGGCTAGCCATTACCGAAGCTTATTCTTGAAAATATTTTCAGAAATGCAGACTAAAACAAAGAGTTTTGCAGGACTGATGGAGTGTGTTTTCCTGGATATGTTCTCTCTGATTAATGATCCTCATTGCAGCTGAAAAAAAAAAAAAATTTCTTTTCATTGTTTCCATACCGAGTCACATTATGTGTACCGCTGTGATGATTTCTGATGATGTTAGCAAGAAAAAACTTGCTTTCTGCTCAACTTTATATGTCCTTTTTTGTTCCTCAACAGAGCTCAACAGGAATCACTCCTTCATTTTAAGGATTCCTTTCTACAGAAAGCTGAAAACATCTGCAAGCGCCGCGTTTTAACAGCCACCAAGTTACAGCCATACATTTGAATGTCATCCTGACTCTTAATCACAGCTCCGTGTAAAGGTCACACAGTCGCACCACTATCCATAATGGCAGGTGAAGAGCTCGTGAGCGATCCCGTTAATATATAGGAAATTACTCCATTCCAACATCCTGGCTGGAGGAATAAATGAAGGACAATGTATAGGATGAAATGACATGCCAAGGAAAAGTAGGCCGGTGTGACAGATCTCCTCAGCGCTTAAAGTACCTGGTATCAGGAGACAGACCGATGCTTCTCCTTCCTGCTGACTGCGGGAGAATGACACTAATGATCCCTATCTATCAAATGTGCACGGGTGGAAATGGGAAATTGTCAGAGCGGTGCGCGTATGCGTGCGAGTATGAGGGAAGGCTATGTATTAGACGGCATTAATGGCTTTTATACCTCCTTAAAATATGAAACCCCGTACTGTGAACACATGTTCTTGTACTGTACTTGAGCTTGATGCATTAAGAAGCTTCTTCCTCGAAAGCACTTGCTTCAAAATATACGGGATGTGAAGCCTGACCGTTCTTGTACATTATACACAGTGCATATTTTGCAGTACTTTAAACTCTGACATAAAATGTCTGTAGATGCCCGTGTAAATATGATAAATGCGGTGTTGGGAAGGTTACTTGTAACTGGTTACAGATTACAAGTTACACTTGTAAGGAATCCAAAAGCAAACTGTTAACTTGATGCTGGATTTGCTCAGCTATGGCAGAGGGACCAATAATGTTATTTTCTGACTAAAAATCACATTTTAAACATGCAATGACATTATGATGGAGCAAACTTTGTCTGTAACTGCTGGAAAGTGTAAGAGAGATCCTTAGGATGGCACCAACATTGACTGATTACTGTTAGACTTTTAAAAGCTTTCATTACTTGTTTAATTTTAAAACACAGTCACCATAAAATCAGACTTTAGCACCTCTTTTTACTTTTCAGAGATCTTTCTGCGGTTAAATACAGATTTAAAGTCAAAAGAAATAGTTTAATAGTTATGATACTGCTTTTGAGATCAAATCGTTGCATAGCTATGACAGGAAACACTGACATCTAACAATGCCTTGGGAATAAAACAGTTAATTAAAAAAAAAAAAAGCATATACACAAACCCTAATAGGAAATAAAACAGTTATTGAATAAGCATGTGTCCTAAACACCTGAAACATTGGTGTCTCATATTTTAGAGCAGTCAATGCAATTTTGGAAAGAAATGAGTCAAATCTGTATGTGTGTGTGAAAATATTAATATGTGACCTCATTGTAATCGTTAACATTTTCTTACACTACCAGACATATTTTGAATGTTTTTTAAGAAGTCTCTTCTGCTCATCAAGCCTGCATTTATTTGATTCAAAATACAGCAAAAGCAGTACTATTGTGAAATATTTTTACTATTTATAATAACTGCTTTCTGTTTGAATATGTTTTAAAATGTCATTTTTTTTATTTTGCTTTAAATTGATCAAAAGTGATGATAAAGACATTTGTTACAAAAAATCAATTTCAGATAAATGCTTTTCTTCTGAACTTTCTATTTAGCAAAGAAACCTAAAAAAAATAAACTCAGCTGTTTTAACATAATAATAATAATAATAATAATAATAATAATAATAATAATAATAATAATGAATGTTTTTGAGCAGCAAATCAGAATATTAGAATGATTTCTGTAGAATCATGTGACTGGAGTAATGATGCTAAAATTCAGCTTTGATCACAGGAATAAATTACATTTTACAATATATTCAAATAGAAAACAGTTGTTTTAAATAGTAAAAAAATATTTCAAAATATTACTGTTTTTGTTGTACTTTAGATCAAATAAATTTAGGCTTGATGAGCAGAAGAGACTTCATTAAATACATTAAAAATCTTTTGACTGGTAGTGTAAGTAACTGTAATTTGATTACATATTTTTCTCCGTAACTGTAATTGATTACAGTTAGATTTATTTTGTAATTACGTAATTCTGTTAATAACATGTAACTAGTTACTCCCCAAAACTGCATAAATGATATCAACTATATGCTTTCTTTACCATGTTCAGCCCATGAAAAAGGTGTGTACTGTTTTTTCTTGATGTGAGTTCATAAGGACGGGAATCTAATTATGGTCAGATGAGGTTGTGCCGTTGGTTAGAAAGCATATATTCATCACACAATCTAGAAATAAGGTTAAATTGGCTTCTTCAGTTATGGAAAACTAGAAATAGCAAATAAAATAATATTTACAGGCCTGAACGGTCATGGAAATTAATAAAATATTAAAATCATTGACATACAGTGAAAACATCATTATATTATTTATGCTCTATTTTCTTTTCTACAATGAATAAATTGAGCTGATTCAGAAATTACTCAGAATAATTTATTTATTTATGCATTTTTTTATATATAAAATCCTTATACAGTAATCAAAAATTACTGACATAAAAATTCACTGGTGAGAACCCTGAAGAGTCATTTGAGGACGAGTTGTCAGCAATTTCCTCCTGATCTAATCCTTAAAAATGATTTTCTCTGGTATAACCTAATGTAGTCTGGTTTATTCATTTATGCTTAAATAAACTATGTAGTAGGAGTTAATTTAGAGAAACTGCACATTTTAAGTTACCTAACATTTGATTTTAATTTAAGCAATTTTTTTCATGTATTTTCTGTTATGTCTTATATTTTGTTTTATCAGGCATATTCAAAAAAAAGATTTGAATCTATGATTTTTAGGGTAAAGTGATAATTGTTAACAGCTGCATCTAGCAGGCATTTTGATTGCTGATTGGCTGAAGGTGAGTAGTGAAGTCTACAAAGCACTCCCATTGAGCTTTAGCCCAAAGCTATCAAGTGAGAAGACTATAACAGAAGTTGGTAGTTATTCTGTCTTTTTGGGCGCCTTGTTTAACAATGGATTCCACATACTACTTAAGGTGAGTACTAAACTGACAGAAGTGATTTATTATTTGTTTTCTGGTCTCAAGCTTACTTAACATGTACACTGCTTTACCAAATGTTTGACTTGTGGTTTGGTTTCAGGTTTCTTTTTGCCTTGTTCCCTGCTTATGTAACCTGTTTGGGGAATTATGAAGGTAAGTTTAACACACTGCTGATAATTTTCTGAAACGTTGTTGTGTCATGCAGTTTGTGTGATCTCTATTTGTTTCTAACAGGGAGCTTGCCAACCGCTAATTTGCAAGGAGTTTCAGCTCATACTTTTCCTGTGATTGGCCCTGAGGTGAAACAAATGGGAAACCCAAATAACCCTGTTTATAGCTCTGCTCGCCTGCCCCACCATCGAGGCACCCATGGAAGTTATGATGATGCTCATAAAGAAAGACTGTTTACAGGATCAAACGTGAAATCAGATTCAAAGGATTGTCAGACTTCTGCCAAAACTGATAATCAAGACAATCATGTGATTACCTACAAGCCTTCTGCTTCTGTTCCTAAATATGACTTGTCAGGTTTTGGTCAGCCCTCTGCTCAGTACGAGTCTCATGCATCAGCTGATGCCTTCAAAAACATGCAGCCTGGTAGCCAGCTGGCTTCTGCTACTTCTCAAAGCAGGTCCACTTTGATGAGAACCCTAAAGGTACCTGAACTAAACCCTTTAAAACCCTCTAGAGGTGAATCTAGTTTCGAGGTGGCTAAAACTGCTGGATCTAACAAGGTCTTTGTTGTAAAGCCTCCTAAAAGCACACATGGCCAAATGGAATTCACCTCTGGAGTTAGTAGAGACCCACTTGTAAGAGGCCCAAATTATGGATCAACCTCTAACTTAAGCCCGATTTCCCATCAGCATAGTTCATCCCAGGGTAGCCAGAGTACTAGCAAAGTCCTGACAGCCAGTAGCAGTTATGGACCATTTTTGAGGGGAGTCCCTGTGTATTCAAGTATGAATCCAAGAAAACCCCCTCACAGTGGACTTAAGTACACTGAGGCCAAGCCTTCGGTTGTTAGCTCGGGGCCAATCTTTCTAGTTCAAGGTGGAGGAAGTGCTCAAGGTCTTGGGGGCTTTAGTGGGCCTCCAGATTCAGTAAAACCACCTGGAGTTCCCAGTCATGTTGACCCCTATCAAGCCAGTCAGATCTCTAGAGATACTAGATTGACTGCCAGCAGTCAGAGCAATTCATGGAATGAACATCTTCAGCACTCCATGAGTGGAACTCAACACAGAACCAGCTCTGAGCCAAGAAAACCCACCAAAAGTGACTGTAAGGACAATGTTGCTGAATCTTCAATTGTCAGCTCTGGTGGGATACTTCTTAAGGCTCCAGAAAGTGCTCAGAGAAACAAGTTACCACCTAACTATGAAAGTACTCGCCCCAAATTCCAGCAGACCTACAATATCCCTGGTCAACCTAGCCAAATCTTTAAGCCCATGTACCCCTCTCGAAGCGGCGCTCAACGTGATGTGTCCTCAATTGCCAGTTCTGGTGCCATCCATATAATACAGGCTCCTGCAAATGTTCAAAACAGAGCAGAATTCAATAAACCCAAAGTTCATCTGCACTTTCCAGAGCGCAAAGTACCATTTGCCCCTGGTCAGTCTGCTCCTCAGTACCAGCCTTTTAAAGCGACTCAGAATATCAGAAATGTCCAACCAGCCACTAGTACTTATGCCAGCTCTTCCCAGACTGGGTATCAGGCCGTCTCCTCTGTGAAGGGATCCCCATACAGACAGAGTTCAGTGCCCTTAAAGCCTTCTAAAAGTAAATTGGGATTCAGTGCAACTAACCCCAGTATTGCTGAAACGAATGAGATCAATACAGTCCACGTTAGGCTTAATAAACCACTGACAAGCAGCTTTGGTAGTTTTCAGAACCAATGGGCTTCTGGTGTCATCAACAGTGGTGCTTTCCAAAGTTCCCATGGCCAGAGGCCAGGTCAAAATGTACAAAAGCCTGTTAGTTCTTCAGCCCACTGTTCCACAGGAGTCCAAAGTCAAGATGGCACCAGACTTATTACTGCCATTCCAAGTGGGTTCGGCCAAGGCGCCATCCGAAGGATTTCTCCTACACGTTCCAGCAGCTACAGACAAGGTTTGCTCAATCGTACTCTCATTGCATCTCTGAAATGTGAATTTTAGTCAGAAAATAACTACGTTATTGTTCCCTCTGTCATAGCTGAGCAAGTTAACAGTTTGGATTTCTTGGCCTCCAAGTGTGAAATGACCCAAAATAGCCCTGCAGGTCTTGGTCAACAGGGCCAAGTCAGATTCCAGGAAGTGAACCCCTCCATCTAAAAGCCGTTCTCAACGTCTGCTATAAAGTGAGTACAATTGCTTTACTTACAGTCTACACAGAGAAGTCTATATTTGGTTGTTAGCAGGAAATGATCTGACTTCTGCAAGCAGTACTGTAAAGTCTAAAAGTGGGATGGTTATTTCAGCATTTACAGCATCCCAGCAATCTGTCATTGCTTCAAGTGTTGGACTGCCTCATTTCCTAAATGTAATTGGGTATGTTTATGGCAGTGTTATTTCTAGTTTACTTCATACTGTGCAGTATGCACCATATAGTAACCAATATTTAAAAAATATGGTTGTATAATGCAATGAATATTTCAGACCGTTCATTAGGTTTAGTCTGAAACGTCACAATTCTCAGTACTGATTTCAGTACAGCAAAAACATCTGCAGCAGTACTAATGTTTGATGACTATTACATAATTGACAGCAGCCGTTTTTTGTGTGTGTGAATGTAAAGCACAAGTTTATTTCTTCTCTTCGCTTACATTCAGGCAGATGCAAACCAACTGTGTTTACATTGATGCCTCACCAGGAATGGGATTTTGATGAAGAAATATACGTTTGTCCACATGCTCAGCATGTTTATAACTAGCTTCCGGTCAGTCAGACAGGCCTTGGGTAACAAACTGGCCTAGTTGCATGTTTAACTCCACAAAAGCGTTATTTTACATTATGGGTTATAGTGTTCCACATTGGATACTAAAATGTACTGCACTTTTTGGCAGCTGTAGTAAGTCATCTGGGTATTTAGTGTGAAAAGAAAATATGTATGTTTATATACCTTTTTGTTCATGACCTGCAGCTTTGAAGCCTGTAAAATGTCAGTTTTTAATTGCATAATTTGTATGATTCTAGTAGTACATCCATTATAATGGTTTTTCAAATTCTTGCAGCCTTGATTAGGTGTGTGTTGGGGAGGCTGTCAGTCATCAGGCTCCGGTCTCTGCAAGGACTACAGGATGCAATGACTGATCCAGTGCGTTGCGGTTCAGTGATCATTGAAACTGTGGACACAGGGAACTGTCCTGGCAATTTATGACTCTATTCTTGATGCACCACCCTTTCAAAGACTGTATATTTAATAAACTTGACTTTAAACTTACAAAAAATGTTTACTTTCCAGATACTGTTACGCAGACAGATACTGACATGCCACTTAAATGGGGGGGGGAAAAAAAAAAAAAAAAAAAGTTTTTAGTTCTTGCCATTTGATGACCGCAGCTGCTGTTGCTCCTGATACTGTAGAAATAGACATTACTCTCATGACATGTNAAACTTGACTTTAAACTTACAAAAAATGTTTACTTTCCAGATACTGTTACGCAGACAGATACTGACATGCCACTTAAATGGGGGGGGGGAAAAAAAAAAAAAAAAAGTTTTTAGTTCTTGCCATTTGATGACCGCAGCTGCTGTTGCTCCTGATACTGTAGAAATAGACATTACTCTCATGACATGTTGTAGAATTCCCTTAATATAAAAACCTTGGAAACCTTTTTTTTTTTTTTTTTTTGGTGCATTGATTACAATTTGTATAGCCATGTTTTACTAATACCATGGTTAAACTAAGGTTAGTGTAGCAAGACCATGGTTAATTTGTGGTTTGACTGTAGTAGAGGAGAGTGGGGTAAGTTGAGCCAGTGGGTAAGTTGACCCACCCCCTCTATACTTTTACTGTCATGTGACCATGTATTTTGGAATCACACATTTTTGCCAGACTGCAAAAAGGGGAGACGCATGGGAGGAGTAGAAGGCACCCATTTACTCTAAAAACTGTTTTTGGCTTGTCAAAGCAAAATTTGTAGCATAATGGATGTAATGGCTGTTACATCAAAGCAAATTTATCCAGGTCTATAAATATTTATGAAGCATATAGGTGGTTTAGCAACATATAAAACCCATGCAAATCATTTAGCTAAATATTAGCCTGAATTGGTAAGTTAGGGAGTTTTTTTTTTTTTTTTTTTTGCCAGCTATGGGGCAAAGTGAGCCAAATGATGTGGGGTAAGTTGAGCTAGCACTTTAACTCACCCCATCATAAGGCAATGAAGTTAAGTTAAATCTCTGAAGTATAAACTGGTGTTTTAATGTGATGATATGCAACTGGCTTAATTTATCATGTGTACATATAATATACATATTTGTAGTTTATTTGATGGGGATAGTGTACAAGTGCACCAAATCCTTCTCTGAGAACCAGAAGATGCATTTATCACATTATAATCAAATATATCTTTTCACCTGTAGGCCCTAATGGCCAGTTTGACATTGCAGAAAAGGTACCATACCAAGAATCATAAGACTAAAATATTTAGTAGTTTCAGTGACATTTATTCCTTCATTCCTTTTTATTTAATTTTACTCAACAAACTCTGTTTAGTCTGTTTTTGGCAAGGTTAAACTTTGGTGTTCAGCACATTGTTTCAAAAATGCAAACAATTAAAGATTGAAAATTAAAATTCATTTGATTAGTTTTATTTAAAGTTAGCTTTCAGAACAGAAATATGACTGTTTGGCAAATTAAATTTTCTTAAGTTAGTTTTTAAAAGACGTAAATTATCTTTAAAATTTCACATGGTTTAAATCAGATTCAGTCAGATGGTCAGTTTTCACCCAGATGGTTCATCTTACCCCCTGACTCTGGTCAACTTACCCCTAACCTGGGGCAAACTGAGCCGCAGGAACACTTTCTTTTTATAAGAAGCCATATTTTGAGAACCCTTTGTCCTAGATACATTCAGATAATTTAAAATGATAGGAAACATCCTGGAATTACATTAGACACTTTAAATGTATTTTCTCTTTTTCCCTTATCTTGAGGACCACATAAATAAAAAGTTGCTCATCTTACCCCACTCTCCTCTAACCAAGGTTTTTTTTTAATTTTTTTATTTTAGTAAATTCATGGTTAATTTTCGTAAGGGTTAGTACGAGTAATGTGCAATGCATATATTATGCAAACATATAGTCCTAAGCGAAAAAAGAAAAAAATTATCCACTATTCTGAAACCGCCATAGTGTCTGAGGAACAATGACGCCATCTGTTGGTTAAACATCTCACAGCTGCGTTAACACTGACTGTGCATCATATTAAAATATAGACTAACATGTCGTTTAAAATAAAAAAGATAAAGGTTTATTTGTTGTATTATTATTTTTTTTTTTAAATATACGTGTATCCTAGGTTTCAAAGGTCAACTGCTCTGATTGTCAGTCGATGAAAATGAGTTAACCTTGCAACTTGCGAATTACGTCACCAGTGTCCATGTCCTGATGTACCTGTTGAATCAGGTAGGTGTACCTGTGTGTTCGTACAAGCAGGAACGACGAGCATGCAGGTCAAACCATTTCTCTTCACTTGTTGCTGTCTGTAATACAATTTGAGGCAGCTGATTAAGCACCGGCGGAATATTTGTGGACTAATAGTGAAATCCAGGTCGAACGACCTTTTTGTGCTGTCCGGACTTCCGGAAGAAACTCGTCAGACTGCGACATTTCCCCCATATGGTGTGAGTAAAGTCCAACAATAACAAAGTTTGTTTTTTCTTATTATTATTACTTCTTAAGATTGCCTGGCGTAGTTTAGATATTTTCTAGTTAGTCTCTAGTTGGTCTGTTTCCTAAAGCCGCATATCTGTGATTTGACTTTTTTTTGCGGCAAAACTTTGGTGTTTTTGTTTGGGGACAGTGTGAACTTTGTAGCTTGTCCGAATTTGTAAATAATCAGTGGCGGCCGTAAAATAGATGTTAAAGTGAAGGTATGTAAGCTTACTTTGCATCGAATAGTTTCTATCGTCTAATCTAAAACTCGAGTTTAACATTCAAAACTGTTTTATTTACTTAGCTAAGTCTGCTTTTTAAAGTTTAGTTGTTTCAGAAGTTTCTAAAAACATGCTTAATATTTGAAAATGTAAAAAAGGTCATTTCTTTGACGGTGTTTTTTTTTTTTTGTATGTATATCAGTATATGTTGTATATTGTATGTACTCACATGTATAAATAAAATTACATTTAAATCTATATTTACATGTCTCTAATATATAGACTAATTTATAATATAGTCTGTTGTTATTAGATTAAATTGTAGATTATAATATAATTCATATAAAAATTCAAGTAATTTATTTTGATTTATACAGTAAATAATGATGTTTGGAGTTTCCCTTCAATTGTCCGATAAACGTTATCACTAAATATAGAAACGTCTGCCTAAATCGGCCGTAAGCAATGTGGTATACTTTAAATGCATATATTATTATATTTATAGTAAAAACAAGCAGCTGCAGTGCCAGGACATATTTTATATACATGTTTAAAGTTATGTATAAAGGACAGTAATGACGTTACAAGCTTTACAGGATGCCATTTTGACCGATTTTGCCATTGAGATGACTGGGGAAAATGTCCCTAATTAACCCTATTTCACATGTACAACACTTTCACTTTCTTTTCCTCACTGTATTGCTTATTTCATGTATATTAACCATGGTGATATTGTTATATACGTATATCTGAGCGACTAAAATGTATTTGTTGCTCTACTTAAGATGGCATGAGCACAAAATGTGCAGTAAAGTCACATGTTTGTATTTAATTACATGTTGTTTCATTTTTATAAGGCTTTAGTTGACACAAAGAATCTTTCTAAATGTTTCAAAGTCTCTAAGTGTTTCTAAAGTTTTTAAGCATTGAGGTTGAAGTTTTACTTTCACTATCTCATTAACAGTGGCAACAGCCAAGAAAGCAAACAAATCAGCCCTAAAACTGGTTGGTTTACATCTCTTAGGGAAATTTGGTGCGACTGGCTGCTGTTTGTTACAGAGACTGCTTGAAAGCGTAAGGTAAAACCTTCATCTCCTCCCAGTTTTCCCCTATTATGTCTCTTTCTCTTGAACAGACCCTGAGGCCTCAGTCCAGCGTCAGGTAACAGTAAAAACAGCCACCAGAGGACGGTCTGGGCTGAGTGTTGTCCCTATGGAGAGCACCCCGTCCTGGACCACTGGTCCCATTGATGAAGGGCCATACCAAGAACGCTGTGTCGACCCCGTTGAGATCCAGCACTTTGGAGTGAGGCACAAAGTCAACAAGGATGCCAATGGCAATACGACTGGGCCGGAGAAGGTAAGCTTTCTCCCTGCCAAAGAGGAGCCCGTTTCGGGGACGCCTATGTGTGGACCTTGCGCTTCTGTGAGTAGCTGCAGGAAGCTCTTTTGTAGCGTTTTGACTTGTGGACTGTACCGCGTTTGCCGCCGCTTGCCTTGTCTCGTTTCGAGCGAAAGCTCAGCTCCCAACGCGCCGGTGGAGAACCCGTCAAGTCCTCCACAGGCTGAGAACGGCTTCTACTCCGACATCTGCATTCGTGGCGTCAAGGTGGACACGTCGGTCTTTGATGAAGAAGAAGAAAGTCACGTGTCGTTTCCCACGTCCAAAATCGAGATGGACAGTCCAATTTACTTCAGCAGCTTACCGGAGGATGACTTAATCAACGGGAATGGGATGGAAGACGTGGATAAACTCATCACGCAGAAGCTCATGGAGGTCTTCTCTGAGTTTGAGATCAACGAGCTGGCCAAGTGCACCACGGACTCCATGTTCCTGCGGCGTTCGCGGGAGATCAGTCAGCTGATCTCGGATATTGTGCAGGAGCACAACATGGAGGAGCAGGAGGCCGAGTGCAGGCTGGTGCGAGAGATTATTCGCATCAGCACGCGCAAGAGTAAGAAGAGGCCGCAAATCAGGCCGCCGGAGCTGCAGCGGGACAGCGGCAATGACACCTGGAACAGCAAGAGGAACAGCCAGAAGAGCAGCTTCAATTCCATGAGTGATGGAAGTGAGTTTCTTTTGTGCAGTTTCATTCTCAGTGACCTCTTGCAAACATCAGACTTTTGGCATCATCTTTGTTAAATACTTCTAAAAGTGAATGGTTTCAGATGCTGTCAAGCGCTGAACTGTCAGTGTGTGTCATAGTTCTTGTTGAGAGCTATATTTAGAAAGCAAGACTGAGTCAGTAACACTGTTTGTCTTTATAATTATCCTGACTTCACTTTGAAATCACTGCATGCCACATGTTGTATGTAGTGACATTAGATTAAATGAACCATTTTATTCTGTTTGTAGAGTTGCAGATTTCATTGGAGAGGTCAGATGACATTGAAGCCAGGAAGTTACGCAACAACAGTAGCCAGTGTAAGTAGTACATTTAATTTTATGAGGTATTTACATTGATTTTTCTTGAAACATAAAACTGTGAATGATTATGGCAATATGAAACTATGTCTAAGACGCATTTCCAAAACAGTTTTCATGAGACTATAAATATATAAATGCTATTTAAATGTTTGTATTACGTTAATACACTACCATTCAAAGGTTTTTTATTTTCTTGAAAGTAATAATGTTATAAATTTATAATGTTACAAAAGATTACTTTTTAAATAAATGCTGTTCTGTTTCTATTCATCAAATAATTCTAATAAATAAAATGTATAATGGTTTCCCCAAAAATATGAAGCAGCACAGCTGTTTTAAACATTGATAATAATCTGAAATGTTCCTTGAGCATCAAATCATCATATTATAATGATTTTTAAGGATCATTTGACACTGAAAACAGGACTAATGATGCTGAAAATTCAGCTTTGATCACAGGAATAAATTACATTTTACAATATGTGACCCTGGATCACAAAACCAGTCGTAAGGGTAAAATTTTCGAGTGAGATTCATACATCATCTGAAAGCTGAATAAATAAGCTTTCCATTGATGTACGGTTTGTTAGGATATGACAGTATTTGGCCAAGATACAACTACTATTTCATTATATGTAATCTGAGGGTGCAAAAAAATCAAAATATTGAAAAAAATCACCTTTAAAGTTGTCCAAATGAAATTCTTAATAATGCATATTACTACTCAAAAATTAAGTTTTGATATATTTACATTAGGAATTTTGCAAAATATTTTCATGGAACATGCTCCTATTTTCCTAATGATTTTTGGCATAAAAGAAAAATCAATAATTTTGACCCATACAATGTATTTTTGGTTATTGTTACAAATATACCCCAGCGACTTAAGACTGGTTTTGTGGTCCAGGGTCACATATATTCACATAGAAAACAGTTATTTTAAATTACCATAATATTTCACAATGTTACTTTTTTATTGAATAAATCTATTTCAAAAACATTAAATCTTACTGAGTCCAAATTTTTGAATGGTAAAGTACATTACAAAATATATGTTTGTTTTTCACATTACAGCCCATTAACACCACTGTATATAAAAAAAGATAATTGTGAGTTTTTATTTACTTTAGTTTTTCTTATTTTACAATTCTGAGTTTTTTAAAAACTTGATAAACACTTTCAAAAACAAGACAAAAACTTGTGATAAAAACAGTTTTTTTTTCTTGCAAATGCAAGTTTGTAACTTACAATTCAGACTTTTTTCTCGCAATTCTCAGTTTACATCACAAATCAGTTTTTTCCCTCGCAATTGTGAGATATAAAAAATTCTTGTAAATGTGAGTTTGTATCTCGCAATTTTCTAGCAATTCTGAGTTTATATCTTGCACATCTGACTTTTTTCTCACAATTTTGAGATATAAACTCACATTTGCGAGTTATTAAGTCAGAATTACGAGATATAAACAATTCTGAGGAAAAAAGTCAAAATTGCTAGTTTATATCAAAGAGTGCTGACTTTATATCTCGCAACTGCGAGTTTATTTTTCACAATTCTGAAAAAAATTAGAATTGTGTGATAAAGTTGCAATTACCTTTTTTTGTTTCTTATTCAGTGGCAGAAATGGCCCTCCATATGGATGAGAATTTACAGTAGTGTAAAATATCCTGAAAATATTTTTGCAATGCAAAAATCACAATGATCCTAAAACTAGATTGTATTGTTTGTCTTTTTTTATGCTAAATATAATTTCTTATTTCTATCTTTTGATTTTGGGGTGAAATTTGACCTGGACGTGAGATTCACCCACAGTTTGTTTTGCATAAAACTAAGCAAAGTCCTCAGCTTAACCTCATGCTAATGTAGTGAGCTACATCAGCTGAGTGTGGTTCTGTGCATTAGTCTACCAGTGCTGTGCGCCGCTCCCTGCCTGTATTAAAGGCTGTTGAGTGGCTGCATCATCTCTGAAAGAATGAGAGGGGTGTGTGGCGTCTTTCTCTCGTGAGTCTGAGGGGTTTGTGATGTAACCAACCACATTGTCACAAACAATGCTCTCTTGTCTGGCAACCATCTGATCGCTTACAATCCTCTGAATTTGAATGTCTCTCTTTTCCTCATCAGCGGTGGTTTACCCCTCCCGTTCTGTTTGCTTGATGTTGTTTTCATGCTCTACAATGTTGGCAAGCAACAGCTGGATTTTTTTCCTGTTATGCCATTATATAAACGTTTGCGGGAACATGAAGCTAACTTTCAGCATGCTGTTCTGAGAGCACACATTTGTTATAGCATTCATGCTTTCTCTAGGATATCATACTTATCATTTGAAAATATTTCAAGTGTCTTTCCGGATGTTTTACATATACTGTTTTCTTCTCTCACTTTTTTTGTGAAACAGTCAGAATCACATAGTCATAGTCACCTCCAAAAACAAGCTGGCGGCTTTTCTTTCTTTCCTGCTGTTCTTTTAAGACTATGTAAATATCCTCTTCACATGTGAAATGAGATTCAAATAGTGAGATGAAAGCTTATTCACAGGCTGTGTGTTTTCTTTCGGGTCAACCCTTGTGAAAAACAAGCATATTTTAGCTTTTAAAAACAGAAATAAAGTACTTTACAAGAATAAACTTAAGAGTGAATTGATGTAAAGTAAACTTTATATGTGCTTTAGTATGTTAGTAAACCCATCAATATAAATGTACCTTAAAGCACAACAGAAGATGAAGTAAAACTTTAAAGGAAAAAGGTGCACTTTTTTATGTCTACTTAAGTGTGTTAAAAACCATAGTCATGAAAGTGCCTAAGTACACTTAAAGTACACAAAGTGGGCTTTTATTAAGTTGGCTTGTGCTTATATACTGATCTGCTATATAAGCTGCTGCTTCTTGTTCTGAGCCAAAATCTAGTATCTCCTCTTAGACCTTTAAATTAAAGCTACAACCACCAAACTCGGGTCAGACCTTCAGAATGGTCTGAAGTTAGTTGCTGTGTCTTTTCTAACTGATCCAGCTTATGGTTTTTCGAAAACCAGACTATCAAAACCACCTAAAATCCTATAGTCTTTCATTGAGGGGGTGAAAACTTTTATACAAAAAGAACCTGTGGTGCATCTGTAGCAAAGCTTAACAACTCCCTACTGAAAAACAGCTAAAACCAGTCTAATCTGATTGGCTGCTTTGGCTGCTCTCCCAGGCTGGTTTTAAAGTGGTTTAAAGTGGTTTTGGCCACTTTTTAGCTTGTCAGGCTGGTCTTAGACTGCCAAGCTGGGAGACCTGCTTAAAGACCAGCCAAGGTTAAACCAACCAACCTAGGCTGGTTTTAGCTGTTTTTTACTGAATCAACTGGTTTTAGCTGGTTTAAACATGTTAATCATGCTAGCAACATGCTAATAACATGCTAACTATGCTAGAAACACTCAAGCAACATGCTGGTAACATGCTAATCATGCTAGTAACATGCTACTAACTTGCTAACCATACCAGCAACATGTTAGTAACTTGCTAATCATGCTAGCAACATTCTTGTAATTTGCTAATAATGCTAACAACATGTTAGTAACTTGTTAATCATACCAGCAACATGCTAGTAAGTTGATAATCATGCTAGCAGCATGCTAGTAACTTGTTAATCATACCAGCAACATTCTTGTAATTTAGAAACATGTTAGTAACATGTTAGTACATTGATAATCATGCTAGCAACATGCTAGTAACTTGATAATCATGCTAGCAACATGTTAGTAGTTTGCTAATCATGCTAGCAACATTCTTGTAATGTGCTAATCATGATAACAGCATGCTAGTAACATGCTAATAACTTGCTAATCATGTTAACAACATGGTAGTAACTTGATAGTCATGATAGCAACATGCTAGTAACTGACAAATTATGCTAGCAACATGTTAGTAACTTGCTAATCATGCTACCAACATTATTGTAATTTTCATGCTAGCAACACGCTAGTAACTTGCTAATCATGTTAGCAACGTGCTAGTAACTGGCTAATTATGTTAGCAACATGCTAGTAACTAGCTAATTATGCTAGCAACATGCTAGTAACTTGCTAATCATGCTAGCAACATGCTAGTAACTTGCTAATCATGTTTACAACATGATAGTAACTTGTTAATCATGCTAACAACATGTTAGTAACATGATTGTCATGCTAGTAACTTGCTAATCCTGTTAGCAACGTGCTAGTAACTGGCTAATTATGCTAGCAACATTCTAGTAACTTGCTAATCATGCTAACAACATGTTAGTAACATGTTAATTATGCTAGCTACATGCTAATCAGGTTATAAACATGATAGTAACTTGTTAATCATGCTAACAACATGCTAGTAACATGCTAAAAACATTGTAACTAGCCTATAAAAATGCAAGTAACAAGCTAATCATGCTAAGATGTTAAATCATGTAAGCAATGTGCTAAATCATGATAGCAACATCAGCATTCATAGTTTTACAACTGCTTCAAACTTTCAGGCTAAGGTTTCTCAAGCCAACTCAAAGTTTGTTCTCAAACTTTACTCTTACTTTACTCTTTTAACTTTAATCTAGTTTCATTAATATTGTATTACCTCCAATTACAGTGTTTTAAAAATATACATGTAAGATTTGCAGTACGCAACAAGTACACACCAAGTATAATTAAGCACATCTCTTTTTATCTAAAGGGAAGTATAGTTTATAACAGCTTCATCCTTCAACAGTCTCTTTGTAGAACCGCACTGCATTGTTAAAGATTAATGATTCATAAAATAAACAGATAAACAAAACAATAAGCGAAGCAACAGTTCAGACACATTTTCGGGAACAGCATGTGGTTTGATAAACTCAATCTGTCCTGTTTTTTCTCTACATTACCTTGACACAACTGGACTTTTTTTTTTTTTTACAAATATTTGTTTAGGAATCTAGAATTGAGCTGTGACCTCAGAAATCTGGGCAAATTCCAGAATGAGCCATTTATGCAGTTTGGTTTCAGTGGTTATTTTAAAAGGTCCTCATGATTTAACTATGAGATGAAATTGCAAATTAATTTGCTTTAATTTTAATCTTTTTCTCTCACTTTCCCCACAGCGTTCTCTCCGAGTTTCCAGGAAACTGGTGTGCCGATCACGTCGGACACTCCTTTACTCCCCAGCAGCATACGGGCGTGAGAGTGTCCCCTTTAGACATGCATCATTTTCAGTTCCACGTGTCCATAAACGATACTTCGTCTCTGTGAAGAACATTTCCTCTGGCTTGGAGTCAGTGGATGATTATGAAGTATACCCCTAAAAATTGTGATTTCATGGGTAGCTTTTTAACATATCTGAAATGGTAGGTGTATTTATGCTTCTATTTCATATGTTCTTGTGATGGATGTGTGAAGTAGCCTATGCCAGCGTTGCTGTCCGTAAGCCAACTTGCTGAGAATGAAGAATAAGAAACAGTTTGACCTCTTTATTGCCAAAAGATGCACATATACTACGAGTCAAAAGTTTTTGAACAGTAATATTTTTATTGGTTTTTAAAGAAGTCTCTTCTGCTTACCAAGCCTGCATTTATTTGACCCAAAGTACAGCAAAAAAAGTACAGCATTTTTACTATTTAAAATAACTTTTCTATTTGAATATATTTTAAAATGTAGTTTATTCCTGTGATTTCAAAGTGCTATGACTTTTATAAGTGATCGGGCATACAATGTTTGTAAAGCAGGTGAAAAATCATCCGAAAAAGTCCCATAGACTTTGCATTGCAGACAACTTTGACGGGACATAGTGCAAAGCGAAAATTTAATTAAAACGTGGGTCACCACATTCGAAGAGGCTGTCAAGCTGTGCAAGAACATCCCCCCGCAATGGGGTGTAAGTTGTAACCCTGGGGCACAAGAGCTCCCCAATGTTGCCCCATAGACATACTATGGTGAGGGACAGCCCATGAAACAGCATCTGTACACACACGTTTTCCCTTCTATGGTAATTTACATAGGAATTTTGCATTGAATATAACTCTGGATCACAAAGTCATAGAGACGTGGGGGTGGGCTCATTTTACTCAGGCAACCAGTTAAACTCTCAGGATCATTATGAAGCTGTCAAGCCACGCCCTAGCAACCATTTAGAGCACCCTAGCAACTGATCCCATGGACTGCCATTATAAAAGACCTAGATGGATATCTTTGGATTAGTGATGGGTCGTTCTTGAACGATTCGTTCATTTTGAACGAATCTTTAATGTGACTCGGGACGAACGAGTCGTCTCGGGGAGTGATTCGTTCAGTCGCGCATGCGCAACATCCTATTAGGTCCTGTACTGGAATTAGTTCAACTGTTTTAGAGTCGTTCGTTCACCTTATGGGGCTGTCACGTGA
>JAHKKF010528028.1:29627-51010 GCA_019740295.1 Labeo calbasu | reverse complement strand
CACAGTATACATACTATATGCAATTTTGTTATTGTTGTTTTTGTAAATAGTAGGTATCTCATTCAGTAAACAAGGGCAGATTATAAACTGGGCCAATGGGGTTTGTAAGGTCATATTCTGTTGTTGCACACATACAATAAACAACTTTCTAAGCCACTAAGAAGTCAGCACTCACCTGTGATGTTGAACTGTGTGGCATTAAGCTCCTGTAGTAAGTGATCAAGTTCACTCAGCCCTCCTCCCAGAACTGACGAGGAGGAGAAAGCAGGAGGAGGGTCCGCCGTACGTGGGAAGCGTGGTTTACATACAGTACTGTAGAAAGAAGACAAAACAATTATCGCAACACTCAAAATCTCAACATGTATTCCAAGAGTTGGTTCTTAATGAAAATTACTATTTTATTTTAAATGACACCCAAAGCTATTGTACATTTTCAGAAAAAATTCAGAAGGAATACAGATCATGATGCTTTTAGGATCCTTTATGATGCTTTTCTGTCCTCTGTGGAGCTTTGCAGCCCTAGACCCCATTCACTTTGTATGGTAAACAGTAGAACAAACATTTTTGTTGTTCTTAATGGAAAAAAGACAATGAGCTATTCTTTTAAGTTGCAGAGCCTTAAAGGTACTGTAAGCGATGTCAGCCTTACTAAAACCTCAGCTTTTGGCTATATGGACTACCAGGGTCATGTTTAATCAACTTTCTGTCTTTCTCTCACATGACAATCGACTTGATAACAACCAGTCTGGTTTTAACAGCAGACACTCCATTGAGCAATACTGCAGTCTGTTGACAGATTTAGACAGGATTTAAAATAGTAAACTATGCCTGAAAAAGACAAATTTCTCTAACATTCCCCTTTAAAACTAGTCTTGTCTGAATAGGGCCTAAGAATGTAGCGTGAGAAACTTGGGAGATCTCTTTATTATCTTGTTACAATCTCTTTCAAGACTCCATTATGAAAATACTTTTTATAAAAATAATATAAAGATATAGATATATAGATAACTAGATGTATATAGATATAGATATATATATATCTACCTACTGCTCATGTGTCCCTGATAACAATTTAATGATGTAACTAATGTAACATTTATCATGTTTTTCACATTTTTACAGGAATGAAGCTAAAAATACACAAATTTTGTTTCTATGGTCTCTATATAATAATAATAATAAATAAATATAATATACAAATATATATAATAATAAATAAATAAATAAAAGATAAAATTTAGAAGTTTAACTAAAACCCATTTTATTACTTTAGTCCTTAACATATCAGATAGTAATCAGCAAGAAATGCTTTCATTCTTAATTGTCCTCCTTATATTTTTCCAAAAATATTAATGTGACAAGGTGTGACGGGGTTGAAGTCTGTAACACATTTGAAGGGATACACTGCCTTCAATTTTAAATTTAGGTTTGGTTTCTCCCTCATATTGTCCCCTTATTTCTGGGTCAACATATCTGCATGCCCAACACTGTCTTTCTGTTTCAATATGGGTGCAATTTCTGATGTAGGATGTTTGTCAAAGTTTAAGTGGACATATTACATCAAAAAATCTATTTATAACAAAAATGTGAGTTGTCATGATTTTGGTATGTATTTGCCATGTCAATTTTATATATATTTTTTTCATTAAAATGATTAATAAATTAAGTAAATAACTCAACCCCGTCATAAGTTTACAACCCCGTAACAATGAGAAATACATATATTTATGACGGGGTTGAGTATGACAGGGTTGAGGTTTTTCAGTCAAAATGGCCACTGCTCCTCATGTAGTTAGGAGAGTAGACCATATATGGCAGCAACAAAACAAGTACATTGTATATACTTATGAATTAAAATAAAATGTTGAAAAATAATCATTTTCCATCTTAATTTTATTTAACAGGGTTGAGCTGTTAAGCTTGACAGTACCCTCCCTGACTATAATATGCCTCAAAAATATGAATAAAAAGTATGATACTACTAACTATTTTCTGCACCACTATTAAAGAGAGCAGAATTATGTCATTTCTGGTAAATAATTTCTGTTAATAATAATTGCCAAAAACACAGACACTACGTACATTTTTCTATTAATTTTAAAAGTACAAACTCAGTGAAGTGCCTGAGGGACATGACAAAATGCTTGGTTTAAGACAGATATAAGATGTTATTTTATGTTAAAAAAATATTAAAATGCAATAATTATTTTTATTCATTATAATGGGCATACCAAAGTATTGTGAAAAGCTTCAAACTATTAATTTTGGTGAACCAGCACATACATATTAAGAAACATTTAATTTCAGGACACAAATGGGAGGGTGTTATTTTTTTTTTTCTTCAGTAGACAAAGAAGCAAGAGATGTAGGCTAAATTTGTTGTTCATGCAATATCATTTCTGTTTAGGACAAACATTTCAGATTGTAAAGAGATCTTGTTTTGCTTACTTCTAGGTATATACCTTATGTGAATATCAATGTATTATTCAGGGCACTGTGTTCTCAAGAGTTAAAATACCTGTAAAGTTTGTCTTGGTTGGAGTTCTGAGAGCCGTTTGACTTCATTGCAGCAGAAACAGTCTATGAAACAGATGAATAGAAATTGTATGATCCTGTAAAGTGAATGAATATATTTTGCTTAGAAACATCATATCAGATGTGTGTTTGTTTTTCATTTGTGTTCATTTCTTGGCATACTTGTTGCGGGGTGTATGCTGGAGGGAGTGGCCGATTCTGGACAGGTTCCTGAGCACTGGATGAAGGATCAGAATTCACTGGAGGTTCAGAGGTGAGCAGAACAGGATAGCGACCCAGAGGAAAGGCTGAATTTTCCAGATCAGCAAGAAGGGCATCTACAAAGAGTTACAGAGAAACATCATATAAAAGTTGTAAGTCTCAGAGGGGCTTTCTTTCTTTTTTAAGTTAATTATATATATATATATATATATTAGTGCTGCTTTTCTACATTTTTGCATAAATATAACACAAAACATCATCAGATTTCAGTCCTGAAAGTTGACAAAAAAGAAACCCAATCAAAAAAATGAGACAAAAAAAAGTATATCATTTATGTACTGAGAAACATGATCCAGTGTTAAATATTTGCGAGTTGCAAAAGTATGTGAATCTTTGCTTTCAGTAACTGGTGTGACCGCTTTTTGAAGCAATAACTGCAGGTAGCGTATTTTGTAACCGCTGTTCAGTCCTGCACAACAGCTTGTAGGACTTTTAGCCCATTCTTCAGTACAGAAACACTTGAACCCTGTGATATTGGTGGGTTTCTTTCTATGAACTGCTTGCTTCAGTTCCTTTCATGACATTTCAATTGGATTAAGGTCCAGACTTTGACTCAGGCATTCCAAATTATTAACCTTGTTCTTCTTTAACCATTTTTTGGTATAATGACTTGTGTGCTTGTGGTCGTTGTCTTGCTGCATGACCTCTTCTTCTAAGATTCAGTTCTCGGACAGATGTTCTGACATTTTCCTTTAGAATTTGCTTGTATAATTCATAATTCATTGTTCTTGATAACACTTTACATCTAAAACCCTAAAAAAGTTTTATTTTGGTCTCATCTGTCCACAAAACATTTCTCCAATAGCCCTCTGACTTGTCCACATGATCTTTAGCAAACTGCAGACTGACAGCATTTTTTTTCTTTTTTTTTGGAGAGTTGTGGCTTTTTCCTTGCAGCTCTGCCATTCATACCATGGTTGTTTAGTGTTCTCCTGATGATGGA
Organism: Labeo calbasu; assembly: GCA_019740295.1. Taxonomy (NCBI): domain Eukaryota; kingdom Metazoa; phylum Chordata; class Actinopteri; order Cypriniformes; family Cyprinidae; genus Labeo; species Labeo calbasu. Next base: position 47,271 of record JAHKKF010528028.1, on the reverse strand, counting down.
CTCATGAACATTAATATTAAATAATGTGAGAAAGGCCTTTATGTGCTTTAATATGCTTGAGGTCTTTTGCAACCTTGCAGACTATTACAAGTCTTGCTTTGGAGTGATCTTTGTTGGTCAACCACTCCTAGGGAGGGTAACAGTGGTCTTGAATTTCCTCCATTTGTAAACAATCTGTCTGACTGTGGATTTGTGGAGTCCAAACTCGTTAGAGATGGTTTTGTAACCTTTTCTAGCTAGATGAGCAACAGCAACTCTTTTTCTGAAGTTCTCAGAGATCTGCTTTGTTCATGCCATGATTCACTTCCACAAACTTGATCAGACTTTGATAGACTTCTGTTCTTTAATTAAAGCATGGCATACACTGGCACCTGATAGTCATCCTATTGATTGATAACACATCTGAACAAATGGATTTTAATTTCACCTTAAAACTAACTGCTAATCCTATTCACATACTTTTGTAACTCACAAATATTTAACACTGGACAATTTTTCTCAAACTATATATTTTCATCTCATTTGTTTGATTGGGTTCTCTTTGTCAACTTTCAGGACTCATATTTTTGCAGAAATACAGAAAATTCTAAAGGGTTCACAAAATTTTAGGCACCACTGTATATATGACTTACATATTTATTTATTTAGAGAGTTTATTTATTTAAAGAGAGTTTATAATACAGGGTAGTAGAAAACTGACAGAAGGGGGAACATTATACTGACCATACTCAAAAATGGGTTTCCTCATGCATAACTTCTCTATACGTCAGCTTTATCTTCACAACTTTGAGGTATCATTTATTTTGTTTAAGTGTTAAGTACAACAAATAGGTAGGTGTGTTTGTTCTCTTTTGCTTAGTAATCAGAAAACTGAAAATTATATTCCTGATTCGCTTTCTATCCCAAAGCAATTTTCTTTATGATGAAAGACTGCAATAAATAAATAAATAAAAACTTTGATCTGTACAGTCTTTACTGAATACCACTGTTTTATACGTTAGAGCCAAAGTGACAACTAATTGACCCTTGATGTAACCCCACCTTGAAACCTTTACTGGCCAGTCCTAATTTATCAACTGATGAACTTATCAACTGCCATTTTCTCACAAGTTTTGAAGTCTATGAGAGATCTGTGTGACTGGATAGTTTTATATGCAGCACTGAAATTAAAAAAAAAAATCCCTATTAAGTATTTGTATATACCTTTTTCAAATCTTCAAATTAAATAAATCAAGTGAAGTGCTAGATTAAGCTGTCTATACACATATAAATGTATAAAATCAGCTAGAATACCTACACATGCTCTGAGAAAATGTATTTTTATAACTTAATTTCATTTATGTATAACACCATTTTAATTGCTTATTCCGTAGAAGAATGTGTTGTAGAAACGCTAGTTCCTTTTTTAATCTCTTTTGTTTTCCAGAGTATGCTACACAGCACCTTGTCCACACTGTTGTCATTTCAAGAATGCACTACCGCAATGCTGTACTGGCAGTGTGACCTAGCCCCTAAACATAACCATGTCTATCTATGAAAACTATCTTACTCCACCCTAACATCCTGCTTTGATCATATCTCTCCTTTCACATTCAGGTCAGCACCTGCAAGACCCTCCATCCCTTAGCTAACAGATGTTCTTTGTGACCACAGGACCAAGCTTAAAGCTGCTGAGAATAATTGGAGCAAGGTGAATACCCAGCTGACCCAAACAAGTATCACCTACTCCCACTTTCTTTCTGACTGCTGATGACTTTGCCAGCTGTGTCACCGATTAGCTGGCAACCATTAGCAACCAGTTCTCTGCACCACCAACCCACAGCCAACATCTACCCAAATACATTCCATGCTTCTCTTCTTTCCCTTAATGGAAAACAAGGTCTCCAAAAAGTTCTCTGCCAGTTGTCCTACAACTTGTTCCTTAGACCCAGCCCCCTCCCACCTAAAACAGGAGATTTAACCAACATTAGTGGCTGCTCTGACTCACATCATCCACACTTCCCATATTACTGCCAACTTTCCCACCACATTTAAGCAGAGTTGGGCAATCCCACTGCTCAAATAAATAACTCAATCCTACAGCCATTTAAAAAAAAAAAAAAAAACAGTCTCTCTTCTTTCTTTCTTTCTTTCTTTCTTTCTTTCCTTTCCTTTTTTCACATCAGTGAATCACCCGGGTGCTTCCTCTTCTCTTTTCTATGTACGCAACTTCACTGGGCACATTTATAAAGGCACTTTGCTTCTCCTACCACTGCAACGGACTTAAAAAAAGACTTCAAATAACCTGGTTGCACAAGTGTGTACGCCTCAGCTAATATTTGACTGAAAAATCCTTTTGATTTTAGTACAACAGTCAGCCTTTTTGAATAAAAGTATATCAACTTCTTGATTTGATCTTTATCTATCTTTATCGCATCTTGATTTGTTTTTTATTTCTTTTAGGTATGGCCTCCGACTGGGCTTTTCCAAGACCTAGGAAGAATACAGGATATTGTTGTCACATGGCAGCACGTAACCAGTACTTTCCAGATGTTCATGTAACTCCTTTAATGTTACTGTAGGTCTCTCTGTCTCTTGATACATTTTCATCTTGTTTGTACATCAATTTTTGACAGGTGCCCTGTTCCATGAAATGCCATTGTTGTAGAAAACACTGGTAATATTTTAGTATAGGGAACAATTGTCACTATTAACTAGTTACTTATTAGCATGCCTATTATTAGAATATTGGCAGATTATTAGTACTTATAAAGCACCTATTCTGCATGACCATGTTCTACATCCCTAATCCTACCCAATACCTGAACCTAACAACTACCATACTATTAATTAGCAGCAAATTAGGAGTTTATTGAGGCAAAAGCCGTAGTTAATGGTTTGTTAATAGCAAGAACTGGACCTTAAAATAAAGTGTGACCAAAACACTTGCTGATTATGGCCTTCAGGGTATTCCATGGCACATCTCATGTTTTGGAAATACTTCTCTACCCCTCTCCTGATTGGTACCTCCACACAATGAGATCCCATTTCATTCTTTGTAAGCTCTTTTTTGTTGAGGGTTAATCAAATTCACTTAAAGGAGAAGTCCACTTCCAGAACAAAAATCGACAGATAATGTACTCACCTCTTGTCATCCAAGATGTTCATGTCTTTTTTTCTTCAGCCGTAAAGAAATTATGTTTTTTGAGGGAAACATTTCAGAATTTTTCTCCATGTAATGGACTGCTATGGTGCCCAGATTTTAAACTTTCAAAATGCAGTTTAAATGCGGCTTCAAACGATCCCAAATGCGGTTGTAAATTATCCCAACTGAGGAAGAAGGGTCTTACGTTGCGAAACAATCGTTATTTTCATAAAAATAATACAATTTATATACTTTTTAATGTCAAACGCTCGTCTTGTCTCACTTTGCCTGAACTGTTTTTTCCGCTTCATGACAGTTAGGATATGTTGAAAGATACCCATCTCATGTTCTCCCTTAACTTCAAAATCGTCTTATATCACTGTTTTACCATTTTGTTAAGAGTGTTTGATCTTCTTTGCATGTTCATTTTGCAAAGACTGGGTTGGAACTTCTGCAGTGATGTAGGATGATTTTGAAATGATTTTTGAAGCTGAGGGAGAAAATACGATTGGAGTTTTTCGACATATCCTAACTGAGTTGAGCGTTTGAGATGAAAAAGTATTTAAATTGTTTTTTTTTTATGAAAATAACCAATCGTTTCGCTAGATAAGACCCTTCTTCCTCGGTTGAGATCGTTTACAACTACATTTGGAATCGTTTGAAGCCGCATTTAAACTGCATTTTGGAAGTTCAAAATCGGGGGAACCATATCAGTACATTATATGAAGTAAAATGCTAAAATGTTTCCCTCAAAAAACATAATTTATGACTGAAGAAAGAAGGACATGAACATTTTGGATGACAAGGGAGTGAGTACATTATTTGTAAATGTTTGTTCTGGAAGTGGACTTTAATTGATGACTGGAGGATTATAAAACCGTAGTAAAAAGTAATAGATTTAAAATGCATTAATTTTACACTAAGTATGTTTCAAGTCTATTGACATATTTACTGACATATCGCTCAAGACTTACTGATATAAAATTTGTAATTAAACTTTATTTGGAGTACTTTATTTTGTACTCATAAATATGTGCATATAACAATGCACACTTTTTTAATATTAAGCCTAAATATGTTTTAATGTCACTATTGATAAGGATTGTATGATCTTTAAATAATACTGGTCTTTAGATGCAAAATATTTAAAGTGTACCTAATGTACACTTGCAGTAGTTCCACTTCCAATAGTTCCACAATCAAATACAATCAAATATCTTTAGTTGGACTTCCGCACAATTAAAATGCAAAATTAGTTGCATGGAATAAATGTATTTTAAATACATTTTAGTATATTTTGTTTTATTATAAAAGGGTGTGCATATTTACTTTTAGTTTTTTTTTAACTTCTCTTTTTATACTTCTCTTAAAAGTTTTTATTATAATTTCATAAATGAAATTTACAATATTACATTAAAGATCGAAAAAGATCCAATATAAATTTAATAAGACCTTTTTTTTAACATCTAAAAAAATTAAACTGCAATTTTAGTTTATGTAGGGTATATAGTCACAATGTATGCTCCCTCCCACCAGCGTTGGGTTTTCATGTTTTCTAGGGACATTCCATAGGCATAATGGTTTTTATACGATACAAACTATATTTTCTATCCCCTAAGTGTAATGATACCCCTAAACCTACCCCACACAAAACTTTCTCATTTTTAGGCTTTCAATCTCTGTATCAGTAAACACTGCTTTAATATGAAGTTTGCTTCATATTAAAAAAGCAAACCAAACATGCAACTGTAATCACAGAGCCAATAACATTAAGGATGCAGCCATGTCCAACTATAGCACCACTGTAGTAGTTTAACAGCTATTAGTACAGTTGTTTATTATTTTAGAACTTTTGACCAATAGGTCACAGACATTGTTGCACAAGACAAATTTGCCAATAAATTTGCTGATAAACAGCTTCACTTCCTATTTAGCATCTCTTCTACCAAAGTGTCGAAAACTAAAAACCCATGGAGGTGTTGAAAACACAAAAAAATTAAAAAACAAATAAAGAAAAAACAAAACAAATATAACTTTTGTTGTAGTATGTACTGTAACTTAAATTCCACACAAAGTGAAGGCAAGCAGAAGGAAAGCAGACAATTACAGAGCAAAATCTACAACAGAATGTTATGAGCAAACAACTTTTTCAGGCAGATTTGGCTGTATATTTGCAGACTTCACAGGTCTGACTGAAACTTACATTTCAGTCAGACTAAAACAATAATTTGTCTTTTTTTTTTTTTTTTTTTTAAATGTAAACACTTTAGTCTGACTAAAATCAAAATAGCTAAAAAATGGAAGGTCAAGTCAAGAGCAGTGCCAACCATGTATTTCATGCATACAGAAAAGTCATTTCATGAGTATCAGTTGTATCATGCTTCTATGGTGGTTTAGTGTATAGTGTTGCAGTAATTAAACATGTAAAGCAAAATGCTGTATATGTATTACATTTAAAAAAAGCTAGGCCAAAGCTGAGATTTATTTAAACAAAAGAAGCAAAATAATCACTTGGGCATATTAGTCAAAAACACTGAACATATACATCAACTGGAGAACAAGCAGACAGACAGAAATCTACGTACCAAACATAACAATACGGGGACTGAGAGGGTAGTTGGATGTATCACACACTCCTGAAGAGAGACAGACAGACTAAGAGAACATAGACACTGGCACAGCTAGCAAAGCAAAAACTACAACCAACAGCCTGCTTTGTACATCACAGAGGCAGAAAAACTGAAGTGTGTCCAGTGAGAGTGTATATGGGTGTGCTTGTACAGATTGTATGTCCTGCAATGCTCCAAAAATGGTGCTGTTATTTTTTTCCTGAAGCCAGCAAAATTCCTTCCACATACAAACCACAAAAAGGAAACAGTGGATGGTATCATTGACAGCTATATGAAGATGGACAATGTTGGCCTGTTGATAGTGTGACATTGTTGTCGTTCATTTATTATCTCTTTACTGTAGTAACATAATGAGAAATAAAATATTATATAACAAAAACATATGAAAAAATGTTTTTTGAAAATATGTATTATTTATGTTGTTGTTATTGTTATTATTATGTAAACTTGCCTTAAACAAATCCCCCCCTCTCCCCACCCCCCAAAAAATATTGCTTTCAAGTGCCAGTGTTCAATGTCCACTGTTAAGAAACACTGCTCTAACACCACTGTAAATTTTAACATTATGGCTTTATTTCCTTTAATTTTTTTTCTCAATGTAAGCATTCAACACTCAACACAGATATGCTTAAGTCGTAACTATATATAATGTAGTGTTGTATTAATTACACATAAAATATGCTATTAGTATTAAATATACTACACACTAAATATACTATTACTACCTAACTATTAGTACACATTCAGTACATAACACTGAGACAACAAAATCATGTTTTATTTGTATTAATTACCAATAAAATACCTGGGGCATTTTTGTCACTTTATTTCTGACCCTACACTAAGGTCAAAGGTAGCAACATTGGTGTTACATATAAACAAATGGCTAACAAATTGCTAGTTGTGCCCATGAATGTATATATTTAATATTATTTAATATTACTGAGCATTGATTAATATATAAAAGTAAATGCTTGAACTGTTGTCTGTTTTCATCTCTGTCAAGATCAATGTATTTTTCCAGAACACTTTTTTGTGAGTCCCTAAAAAGTGTGCTTAAAAGAACAAAACATATTACTAGATCACCCCGGATGAGTCCATCTAGAAGTTATTTCATCACCCAGTTTAACAGCTCATCCTAATCCAGATGGTTTTCGCACTGTGTTCATATAAGGAGCTAAAATCCTTCTCTCTGGAAATTCTAACCATATTTAGAGCTGCATGTCTGTTTGGCTTGGCTTAATTCTGCCACAAAGCAACCCACTCTAAATTTATGCAGTATGCTCTAACAAATAACCTTCAAAAGCTCTACAAACACAAGATCGGAAGCTATTTAACCCACATATCAGTCAATAATGTTATATTCAACATTACCTTGCTAAGCACTTTAACATTTAAAATGTCGTAGAGAATTCGTAGACAAAAAAAGTGTGGTTGTAGTATGTAGTGGCATCAAATGTCAATGTTATGAAAATATACCATTGTATAGTAGTAGTACACCAATAGTAGTAGTAGCATAATGACTGGCATACTCATGTATCATGTACTTTGAATAACACCATATTATATTACTATATACATTTTGTTTACATCCAAATTTGAACAGAACAAAAATTCCCAATCCTCTGAATGAATTGTGCCCAAATTAAAGCTTTGTGGTGGCCATTTTACAACAAGTTTGTCTACTAAGTGAAAGGGCGGGTGTTTCTTCATAGGATCCATTAAGTCTTTATATAGTACTCAAACGTTGCCAGATGTGGGCAGATGTGGGCTGATATAAGATGCCCAATCTCAAGACGTTTTAAACATACGTGACCCTTGAGTACTGCCAAAAAGAACTGATATAACAATGTGGACATACCTATTATACAATTCTTTTGAATTGATGTGCGTTTCTGTTGTCAAACAGCAGGCAGGAGTTTGGATCCGTCTCCATCTAGCTAATCTTTATCTCGAGTTTATTTAATATTATGTGGATATGTTTTCAATAATTTTCTCGCCGAAAACCAAACGACGCCCTTTCTCAAGCTTTTCCCTGTTCCTATCCATCAGTTCCATTGCCTAAATGCCTAAGTGCAGTGATGTGTTAGAGGAAAATGTAGGAAACGTGTCATAAAGAATTAGACATTACATACCTAAATCGTCCATCAGTTAAAAAACAAAATAAGAAAACTAATAAAAATAAATAAAAAATCAAATTAGTATGACGTCCCGATGAATGGAAAAAAAATGTTTTATATCTGAGAAATATGCCTTGTAATGTCTTTTTCCTGCTCGCCCCGAAGTTTCCAAGCTGGGAGTTGTCCTCGGACTGTGCGGTTTTCTTATTCCAGAGGACGTAACGGTTCGGAGGGGCGGATCTAGTTACATTTCCAGCCCATATTTGGGATTGAAAAGTGAGCATTTGCCGTTCATAATGTTGATAACGACTGTTGGGAGATTACAATAATAAAATATGTGCTGTATAAAATGTAACTTGGATGCCTAAGAGTTCAAAAACAACAGGATGCGTCCTCTTCCGTACCAACAGATGTGAGAAGTTTTTTTTTCTTTCTCCACAGTGCTTGTTTTTACATGTACGACGAGTAATTAGTGATCATTCAGTACAAAGTTATTGAATTAGTGTTACTTAACCCCTTACCAAAATTAACCATTTTTTTATTATAGTAACTATGTGTAGCAACTATGTGTTTTCTTGTTGGGGTTTTTTTTTTTGACCACCATTTGTATAACCACAGTTTTACTACAAATACCATGATTAAACTATGGTTAATGTAGCAAAACCATGGCTAATTTGTAGTTTAACTATAGTAACCAAGGTGTTTTGGTTTTATTTGTAGTAAAACCATGGTTCATTTTCGTAAAGAACTTGCTACTAAAAAGGTAAGGATGGTACGTTTCTGTAACGTATCATGATATTAAAAAAAAAAAAAAAAAACTTTGGAGAAGAATGTAAATAACATGGACTATGGTAGCCATTTAGTACCATGGTACTACTAAAACTACAACTACCATTTATTTACCTCACTATAAAGCTGTTAATATGTACATTCACTAAGAAACATGTTCCACTACATTAAATAAATGAAAACATACAACACATACATGTTTTGGCCATGTTTTTAGTGTGCAGTCCTTCCAAGACCATTGGTCTGAGAACATTTTCTTTCTGGCAGCTATGTAACAAAACCATCAAAAGTGCACACAGTGGTGAATGTTACTAAAACAAGTGTTGTTACACAACCGCAAGTATGCTTTGGTCTGAATGCAAATGCAATGCAAGTACAAACAACCACAAACAGAAGCAAGAAAAAATATACATATGCAATGGAGATCTACAGGGAGAGGATCAACAAAAATATAAAGCCATCTTTATCAGAAGACAGCACGATAACAGGTTTTCTGCACAAATTCATGTTTGAAACGGATACATGCATATTTGCATTTCAAACCTGTTCACCAAGCTTGCTTGACAGTTGTGCTATTAAACCACAATTATTTTTCTAATAAATGATGAAAACAGTCTCTTTGAAGAAACACTTTTCCACCTGCAAATGCGTCATTTCATCAAAGAAAACAAGAATCGTACAAAATGAGGTCAGTCAATTGAGAAGAAAATGCGTGTCAGTCCAGATAATAAAGTAAACATAAATAACAATAATCTTATTCGTTAGTAATTCTCTGGACATTTATAACTGGCTTAGCTCAGTGGGTAGGTGGCAGCCAGACTTCAACTGTTCATTTGCAGCATATTCATGTTATGTATAAGTCCCCACCTAGCTCAGCTTTAGTACACTCCTGATACTCTAGTCATTAGGGTGCAGCTCACTGCACCGACTGTTCATTGGCTGTACTGCCAGAGTCCTGTGGCTTCATAACATCAGGAAGTTCAGGAGGGCTGGAAAATGGTTCCACCTGCAGGGACTCAAATGCATCACCTGTGGAGGAAAACATAATTAGTGGGGTGTTTTGTTTTGTTTGTTTTGTTTGCTTGTTTGTTTGTTTGTTTTTATACAGTTTACCAAAAAAACAAAAAACCTTAGGATTCCTTCAAAGAAGACTTTTAAGTACAAACATAAGGAAGTGCCTGTTCATCTACTCCAGGGATAGGCAACGTCGGTCCTGGAGTGCCGACGTCCTGCAGAATTATTATTATTATTAAAAAAAAAAAAAAAAAAAAACCTCACCTGTCTGTAGCCCTAGTAATTCTGAAGACCTTGATTAGCTTGTTCAGGTGTGTTTGATTAGGGTTGGAGCTAAACTCTGCAGGACACTGGCACTCCAGGACCAACATTGCCTATCCCTGATCTACTCTATAAATAATTGTTAAAACACAACATGTCAGTGGTTTAGAGAAATGTCTTATTCGACTTAAAGCTGGTCATTCATTTTGACATCACATGGCCTGCTGAATACTACTCGCTCTTGGGTATGCTGGAACATCAAATTCCCATATACTTACATTGAACAAGGGACCCAAGTCATATCTAGAAACTAAAATATCTAATATCGAATAACCACCTAGAATAGCCTAGCAACTGCACAGCAACACACTAAAAACTTTTTTTTACTAGGTCTGTCACAATAACTTTTTTTTTTGGAAGACATAATTACAATAAACAGTACTGCCATTAAGGATATTTTATAATAAGTAGCATAATAAGTAGACCCTTAAAAAACACTTTAAATTTTAAAGAATATTAAGACATGAGAAAAAAAAAAAATATATAGTAATATAAAAAATATAAAAAAAAATAAAAAAAGTAAATATCCTAAACAGCTACAACTAGAGATGGGCACAAGTACTTGAGTACTTGGAAACTTGAAAGTGACAGCAATGATACAGAACGAAAATGATAATTAATAATTAAGTGACTATAAGTTATAGTTGTGTTCTACAGTTCTATAGTGACACACACCACTGATACGAAAGGCCAGTCCTACAGTTCCAGGAGCCTGTGGTCTGGCTGTCTGATTCGTGAAGCCGCAGTCTCCTAATGTCTTACTGTCTTCTAGAGGCTGCTCATCCTGAAACACATAATATCATAACTAATACAGAAACACCTTTCACTTCAGTCACTCTACCATACTTGAATGTTAATGTAAATATCATATCAATGTGTCCAAACCTTGTATAGTCTCTGTTCCTCAGGGGACCTCTTCAGGATGCCCTCCACAATGCGTTTCAACTCATAGACAGTTGTGGATTCTTTGGCGTCTGTGAAGATTGTGGTTTTGTGACGCCTGATCATTAAGAATACATCCTAGACAATGGTATGGGGTTTAGTTAGTCAGTTTCCAACATCATGCAGTGATTTGGACTATGTATTTAAAGCATGCATCTTTCAAAACTAAGAATTATTTCTGTGCCCACTGTAAACATTTTTAAAAGTGTGACCTGTACATGAGGCCAGGTTAGTATATAAAATGTTCTCTGTTTTTGAATCTGTGTCTAATTCCAAGTTCAAACCTCAAATCTACCTTTTTCTGATCCCTCTCCCTTTTTCCAAAAAGTTTAAATAAATTTCCTTAAAAGGTATTTAAAAGACCTATAATTGTAATTTGATGTGGTGTTCTCAACCATTGATCAGATAGGCTAGAACAATTGCCAGAACTCGTGCAGCTCGTGTTGTTACCACGTTCATATTGTTACATGGCTCCTTTCCTGGAACTCTGAGAGACACTTTTACCGATCAGCAGATTCAATATGGTTAGGGTTAGGAGCAAGTGTAGGGGTGGCCTTTAGGCGAAGGGACAAATAAAGTCTGAATAAGGTAGTATCCATTTATGATTATAATAAATATAATCACATACACTGAATATGAATAAAATATTCATAATAACATACTACAATACACTGAGGTGCAAACAGTATGAGCCACTATTTGCACAAGTATAAGCACCATCTAACTTTTCTTACACTTATAATAGCATCTAACTACCACTTACAGTATTTACAAAAAATACAGTTATTTTCACTTACTGCAAACTACCATTTAAAGCAAAATAACGTATTTGACTCTGTAACAGCTTACAAATGAGTAGTGTGGTGTAATGTGGCACAGTGGTTCAATAAAGATATCAAAAGGCAACATCGCAGTATTTTTAGATATGCCGTAATACTGAATGACTTTTATACTCTGTACTAACCAATTTAAAACTCACTTTTCACTTCCAGCTAATCTCAAATTGATGTTCACCCGCGGCCTTGTTTACAAAAGCCAATTTGAGCTGACACTCGTAATCCAAACACAGTCAGTCTTTAAAATACCGATCAAACAGTGAATTAAGAAAAAAAAGGGGAGCAAGAAATTACTGCACAATTGTCACATAAATAATATATTTACATATAATAATATATATATACTATATAGTGAGTTGTTCCCCGTTTTACGACTTATTTCAGAATAACATAAATAACATAACGACAAACACTAATTTTACGTTACTTTAATTAAGACCGTTACTCACGGGTAAAAAAAAGTGCGCATTACAACAAAGTAAAATATATATATATATATATATATATACAATTTTTTCTCACCATTTCAGCAGTTCCGTAGTCACCATTCACCGCCTCACAACTCTCCACTATCCCATAATGCACCGAGAACGCGCATTGTGCTACGTCATTGCCCGCTCCTTAAGTGTTTGAACGCGTGTGGCGCGAGATATCACGGATCGTGTGATTAATAATAATATACTTGAGTGATTAGTAAAAAAGGATACCTGAACAGCCAGGAGCAAAACATAATGTAGGTAACGTTGTATACCATTTGTTAAACATAATGTAGTACGAGTGTTTGTGGCGGAAGAGCCCGTTGAAGGAGTGACAAATAACTTAAAGTTACGTTTTTATTACTTGTTGACAGTAACAGTAATTCCTCGCGTTTCACCACAGCTGCTTTAGATAAAATTATTATTTGAATGCACGTATTCGGCTGTTGTCGATGTACAGTAGCACAGATTTTGTAAAGATTATTTGAAATATTCTTCTGAATGATTACTCATGCAATAATGTACACAATCGATACAGTAAGTTGTACCACAGAGTACTGTTTGTACATTTATCATAGTCACACATGATATTCTCTGATGTACGTTGGTGTTATTGTTGCATGTAAATGTAAATATTAAACTATAATTGTTAAATAGTAACCATTATGGTTATCGTCAAGACAAATCATTTTCAAATAGTTTTTTGCAAACTTACCATGCTATTGCCTTGTTTTGCTGATGGTCATTATTCAGTATATATCACAGTACCATTTTACTTTCATAATATTTTTTTTATAAGGGCATTTTAATGATGTTAATTTAGTTATCAATGCTGAAAGTATACTTTGTTATGGTGGTGTTTTCTTTATTTTTACATTTATACCGTAATGATTAACACACCGTCTTGTGTTTTGTTATAGGTTAGTGCATATTGATGTGGAGCATCAGCGAGCCAGCATTCACAGTACTTTAAACTGAAATGTCTTCTGAAAAATAGTTGATAGTGCAATAACGTTAGAAGAACTGACTGTGTATTTCCTATGTCGGCTCCCCATCAGACATCAGTAGTCAGCACCCCTCTCCCTCTACCCACCCATTTCTCTCATGCCCAGCAGTCCTTTTCACTAAAGAAACGGAGACCTCCCTTCTCTTCCTCATCATCTTCCTCCCTGTCTCCATCACGGCCATTATCTCATTCTTTACCACCACGGCCTCCATCTAAAGGATGCCCTCCGCTCAGTCGAGTGTTCCACCATCGCCCCACTCCATGGACACCCCTGTCACGCTCCCTTATAGAGTCACCACCTCCTCGCTCTGTATACAGTCCTTCCCGACCCCAGACCTTTTTTGACCAGTGCTTTACCAACCTGGGCCTGATTGGACGAGGTTCCTTTGGTGAAGTTTTCAAGGTGAGACATGCTAGATGCCATCTGAGGCTGTATGTGGAATAGTACAATACCATCCTTTATATTTCCAGTGAGAATTGATATTAGCCACTATCTTTTTATGCTAAGTCTCAAGGCCAAATGTCTGGGCATTTTTACACAAAATTGGTTTAGCTAAAGTAACTGTATTTAGTTTTCAAAATGCTAACTAGACTTGATTTAAGTAAATGTAAACTGCAGATGTACACTAAAACAAGATAAAGTAATTTCGAGATCATCAACAAATACACTAATGATACTGTGATTTTCATGTCTGTTAGGTGGTGAGTCTTGTGGACGGCTGTCAGTATGCTGTCAAACGTTCAGTGCAGCGATTCCGTGGTGAGGTTGAACGAGCTAGAAGCATTGCTGAGGCTTGGAATCATGAGGGACTGCACCCACATCCTTATGTGCTGGGCTTCATTGCGGCTTGGGAGGAGGCTGGTCACCTCTACATCCAGACTGAGCTCTGCTGTACCAGCTTACTGCTATACGCTGAAGAGACGCCATTTCACACTGGTAAACAGCACACTACACAAGAAAAACTGTCTCTTTTTGTTTGGCAGATATATGTTACTGAAGCAAATTTCTGTGTTGTGCCAGGTGAGACAAGAGCCTGGATGTACCTGTGTGACATGCTCTCAGCACTTGACCACTTGCACGGTAATGGGTTTGCCCACCTGGACATCAAACCAGCAAATATTTTCATTACAAAGTCTGGACGGCTCAAACTTGGAGATTTTGGCTTGTTGATCAAGCTTCCTACAGATGCCCGAAAACAAGTGATAGAGGGAAAGAGAGAAATGAAGACAGAGGAGGTTGATTTACAGGAAGGAGACCCAAGATATATGGCTCCTGAACTATTGAGAGGAGAGTATGGGACTGCTGCAGACATCTTTAGGTTAGTAAATTTTATGCTTATTTATACCCTAATTCCAGAAATGCTGGGACGTTTTGCAACAAAATCAAGAATCTGTGGTTTGTTAACTGTCTTTAACCTTAATTTAATTGGCAAAGGTACAATTAAAAGATTTCCAATGTTTTCACTGACCAACTTAAATATATTTGTAAATATGAACCACTTTTAATTTGGATGGCTGTAACACACTCCACAAAAGTTCGGACAGAGGCATAATAAAATTGACACCTTACAGAATGACACCTCAGTTGAATATGTGTGACCTTTGAGCTCTCAGATGGCATTGTATGAGAAACCGTCACACTGCTGTGTGAAATATAGCCACACAGGGGCTCAGCAGTACTGTGGAAAACTGTTGTCACTTAAAGGAGAAGTTCACTTCCAGAACAAGTTTAATCGTCCAAAATGCAGTTTAAATGCAGCTTTAAAGGGCTCTAAACGATCCCAGCCGATGAATAAGGGTCTAATATAGTGAAACGATCGGTCGCTTTCTAAAAAAATTAAACATTATTTTATAATTAAACATTTTAACCTCAAATGCTCGTCTTGTCTAGCTCTGCCATGCGCATGCGTACTCTGTGTAATCCGGGTCAATACAGATAGGGTATGTCGAAAAACTCCCATTTCATTTTCTCCTCCAACTTTAAAATCGTCCTACATCGCTGCAGAAGTACCGACCCAGTTTTAACAAAGTGAACATGCAAAGAAGGTCTAACGTCCTTTCCAAAACAAGGTAAAACAGCGATGTAAGACGATTTTGAAGTTGGAGGAGAAAATTCGATTTTTTTTTTTTTACCTACTTTAACTGTATTGACCCAGATTACACAGAGTATGCATGTGCACTGCAGAGCTAGACAAGACGAACATTTGAGGTTAAAAAATATATAATTGTTTTTTTGGGGGGTTTTTGACATCGCATCTTGGATGATAATGGGGTGAGTACATTATCTGTAAATTTTTGTTCTGGAAGTGAACTCCTTCTTTAACATAGTCCGCAGCTGCAACAAGGAATGCAACTTGAATCTCTGTTACACAAGGAGAAATCTATACATCAATTCTAGACAGAGACACCAGCGAGTTCTCTGGGCCCAAACTTATCTTAGATTGTCCAAAAGACAGTGAAAATTGTGCTGTGGTCAGATGAGTCCACATTTCAGGTTGTTTTTGGGGAAAACAGACATCAAATTGTCAGTCCCAAGACGAAAGGGACCATCCAGACTTCAGTCAGTGACAGGTGTAAAAGCAAACGTTTGTCATGGTATATGGTGCCTCAGTGCAAACGGCATGGGTAATTTGCATACGTGTGAAGGTACTATTAACATCGAGGCATGTACTGGAAATGTACAAAGACTTATACTGCCATAAACTGATGACTTATGTTATGGGAAATCCATGGTTATTAGATCAAGACAATGCCAGGTCTCATTCTTCATGTGCTACAACATTCCGTAGACACGTGTAGATTTGACTTGACTAGCTAGCAGATCTGTTGCCTTTTAAAAAAATGTTTGACCCATCAAGAAAAGGAAAATTAGACAACAACTATGAACTGTTGAGCAGCTGAAGTCTTCTATCAAGCGAGAATGGGCAAACATTTTGCTTGCAAAATTTTAAAAATTAGCATCCTTAATTCCCAGATGAATAAAATATAATTAAAACGAAAGGTGATTTTGACGCAGTGGTAAACATGGCTGTGTCCCAACTTTTTTGGAGTGTGTTGTAGCCATCAAAATGTGTTTGTATTTACAAAATAAAATAAAAAAATAAAATAAAGTTTGCCAGTGAAGCACTGGATGTTTTTTCTTTGTACTTCAGTCAGTTAAATAAAGGTTAAAGAGAATGAACAAATAACATTTTTGATTTTATGGAATTTCACTAAAATTTTCTGGAAGTGGGGTTGAAGTCAAAATAATCGAAACTGTTACATTGTGATTTGTATAAAGAGATATCATTATTTTCTTCACTTTTAGTTTGGGTGTTTCTATCCTGGAGTTGGCCTGTAACATTGAGGTTCCTAAAGGAGGAGATGACTGGCAGTATCTCAGAATGGGTCACTTACCAGCAGAATTCACTAATGGTACTGTACATTATTATCAAATAATAAGTGAAATGCTTAAAATATTTAACAGATACTTTTAACTAGTTCAAACCAAAAGTTTTTTTTGTATCGTCCTAACAGTATAATTATATAAATGGGTGTGCACATAAGTAGTACGCAGGTGCGCATACAAGACCAACATAAAAAAAACGCTGTGTAAATAAGTTCAGACCATAAATTAGCTTATATATTTGCAATTCTCTGACAAACCATAATTATTTTAATAACTTTTTGTCATGAGAGTCTGGACATTCCAAATTTTGTTTGAATTAGGTGAACAGTCTAGAACAAGTGAAGTCACCTTTATTTTTATAGAGCTTTATACAATACAGATTGTGTCAAAGCAACTTTACAGTGTTAAACAGGAAAATGTAAAATGCAAACAAAATTAAATTCTGCTGTAAAGCAGCTCTAAAAAGAGGACAAAAGTAAACAGTCGATTTTTCAGTTGAAGTCAGTTCATCACTGATTCAGTTATGTCATCAGCTAGCTCAGTTCAATTCTCTTTAAATAGTGTCTGTGGAATCAAGTCGACAATATTGCCAAAAATTAGGTGCCCCTAACTAAGCAAACTAAAGGTGACAAAGTCAAGGAACCCAAACTCCATCAGTGACAGAAATGGATGGAGAAAATTTGGGAGAAACCAAAGTCATTTGGGGGGACCATTCTCCTCTGCCCAGATGAACCAACATGATGTAACCAAAAATCATAAAAATAAGACTTATTCTTGAATAGGATCTTGGGTTAATTAAAATAAATGTGCTTTTACTGAATGGACCCAAGAAGACCTGAATTCTTTAAAAATATGCCAACTTTCCATTATTCCTATTGTGTGTTTAACAGTATTTTATTATTTAAAGGGGTCACCGGATGCCCATTTTCCACAAGTTGATATGATTCTTTAGGGTCTTAATGAAAAGTCTATAATATACTTTGGTTAAAAATTCTCAA